>PVJH01007156.1:0-80274 GCA_004026705.1 Nesogale talazaci | reverse complement strand
CAGCCACTTGATTTTGTCTCTTACGATTCCAGATTTGTTGGCATAAAGACAGCATCTTTCCTGTAAAGCCAAACAAATACCTCCCTGCTCTGCAGCAAGTAAGTCTAAACCTCTTCTATTTTGTAATACTACTTCTGCTAAAGAATCTACCTGTTCTTGCAAATCTTGTGTAGTGCCTGATGAGGCCTGCATATCCAAGGTTAGCTGCCTAGATAACTTGATATGCTGCAGTTCCAAAGGCCACTGCAGTACTGGTCCCTGATCTTACAAATAGGTCACCTAGTTGCACTGCCGTTTAGCTCTTCCTGCCATGTAATCAATAGCAGGGATAGGGACAGGCTCGTTTCCAGGAATAATATCTATGCCTGGAAGGAGAAAAGCTAGCACACATAACTCTGTCCAAAAGCTGGATAACTGGGTAAAAGCCCTATTGCTACCACAAACAAAAACTGAACATAAGGGCACATAAGGAGCCCGTATCATTAACAACACTAGAACAAGAAACAAATCCCCCACTTCTACATAATCTCACAAGTATTGTTCAGGACTCTTCCTCTTCCTCCCTTCTTGTATTTATCCCTGTGGGTGTGGGATGTTGGCCCCTCCCCCAACCTGTTCTCTGCCATGCCCACTTCTAGAGAGGGAGCCCATCTGACTCTGGTTGCTTCCAGCTCTGTAACTCTCTCTTTTCTTGCATCCTTCCATGCATCCACGCTGTCCTACAGGGTGTTTTGTGGTAGGAACTGCTTGCCCACTCCGGTTTCTGTGGAGACAAGACCAGTACTCTCCCCGCCCCCAACCCCGGGTAGATTAGTGCCATTTTCCCTTTGCTATCCTTTTCTTTTTGAACTCCCTTTTATCTCCCTATCCCCTCTACCTGTTCATCTTTCTCCCATTACTCTGTTGCATCCAACGTGTACCTCCCTGGGTTTTGTTCTCCCTCCTCCCCTTACCCTACTTCTTGGACCAATTGTTATGGTACAGAAGTTTTCTCTTTTATACTCACCATACTGTTTCTACTTACCTCAGGGGGGCTCATGCAGTATGTCCCCTTTTGTGATTGACTAACTTCGCTTAGCATAATTTCCTCCAGTTCTTCCCACGCAGAGATGTGTTTCATGTGTTCATCTGAGCTTTTGAGTGAGGCATAGTATTTCATTGTGTGTATGTGCCAGAGTTTGCTAATCCATTTATCTACTGATGGAAATTTAGCTTGCTTCCACGTCTTTGCGATTATGAATTGTGCTGCAATAAACATTGGCGTACATTACCTTTAATTCTTGCATTCCTCTCAAAATGAAAAGAAACAGATGTAATCATTAGTTAACAAGCAGAACCTGAAATATATGATGCATGAATGTAGGAAAATTGAACACTCTTAAAATTTAAGTAGAATGCATAAGATCTATGTTCTGGTCATTAGTGAGCTGAAATTGCCTGGCATTGACTATCAGAAAATTATATAGTTTACAATGTTGGAAATGACAGATTCAAGAGGCATAGCATCACATTAATCATCAGAAAGGACATTTCAAGTTCTATCATAAAGTATAATGCTATTTGTGAGAGTGATTATCTTTATAGTTGTATTAACTGGACCTGTACCTCCAGATAAGGAAATCCAGTCAAAACAAGTATAAAATATTCAAATTTGTGCACCAATCTCTAAAGTTAGTAATAAAGAAATTGAATAAATCTACTAACATTTTCAGTCTGATATTAATCAAACATGCAGTAAGGATACATTCATAATTATTGGTGATTGGAATGAATGTTCAGGTTGAAGCTGAAGAAACTGAAAACAAGTCCACAAGAACTGAAATGTCATCTTGAGTCCATTTCACCTGAAGCTTGAGAACATTTCAAGAACAGGTTTGATACATTAAATACTGCTGAAATGTGGGATAACGTCAAGAACATCATTCATGGAAAAAACAAACAATCATTAAGATGGCAGGAAAGAAAGATCAAAGTGGAAAAAACAAACAATCATTAAGATGGCAGGAAAGAAAGATCAAAGTGGATATCAGAAAAGACTGAAGCTTGCTTTTAATTGAAGAGTAGCAAAGCAAATGAAAGAAATGAAGTTAAAGAGAGGAGCAGAAATTTTCAAAGGGAAGCTCAAGAAAATAAAGTAAAACATTATGATAAAATGTGCCAAAGTGATAGAGAACCAAAAAAGAGCATGCTTAGCATATCTTGAACTGAGAGAACTCAAGTAAAAAAACTCAAAACTTTAATGGCAATACCGAAAAATTTTGTGGAAAAATATTGAATGATGCAGGAAGCATCAAATAGAGATGAAAAAATACAGTCTCTGTGACAAAAAGAACTAGTTGACATTCAACTGTAAGCATATGAACAAGAACCAATGAGACTGAAGGAAGAAGGTTAAGGTTCACTGAAAGCATAAGCCCAAAATGTGTCTCCACAAATCAATGGAATACTAATGAAAATATTTTAATAAATTTTTGAAGTATTAGAAGTATTTGCTTCTCAACTGCCGTGAAATCTGGAGGTCAGATACTTAGTAAATTGACTGCAATGATCCATATTTGTACACATTCCAAAGACAGGTGATTCAACAGAGTGCACAAATTAGAAAAGAGTATCAGTGATGTCACATGTAGGTACAATTCAGCTGAAGCTCCTCTAAAGAGGTTGCAGCAATTAATTGAAAGGCAGTTGCCAAAAAAAAAGAAAAGAAAAGCACTTGCTAGAGGTTCATGCCTGATTCAGAAGAGGGCTTGGAACAAGGGATATCATTGCTGCAGTCTGATGGAACTTGGCTGAACATAGACAGTACCAGAAAGATGCTTACTTGCATTTCACTGACTCTACAAAGGCATTAGGCTGTGTAGACCGTAATAAACTGTGGACAACCTTGAGAGGAATAGGAATTCTAGAACACTGTTTTGTGCTCCTGCTGAACCTGTACATGGATTAAGAGGCAGTTCTGCATAGAACAAGATTACTGTATGGTTTAAAATTAGGGAAACTGTGTCTCAGGGTTCCATCCCCTTACCATATTTTTTCAATGTACGCTGAGCAAAAAATTAGAGAATTTGGATTATGTGAAGAAGAATGTGACACAATGATTGGAAGAAGGCTCATTAACACCCTCCAATATACATCTTATACAACTTACTTGCTGAAAATGAGGAGATCTTGAAGCAATTGCTGCAGAAGATAAAGGACTTCTGTCTTCAGTATGGATAATAACTCAATGTACTTAAAACTCAAATACAACTGTACCATTAAGTAATACCATGATAAATGGAGAAAAGTTTGAAGTTTTCAAGGATTTTTTCTTATTTGGATCTGTGTCAGTCCAGGTAGACTAGAGGAACAAACTTCATAGACATGCATGCATATGGATATAAGGAAAGGGTTTATATACAAAAGAAATGTGACTCTAAGAAGGCATCCCAATCCAGTCCAGTACAAAGTCATAAGTCCAATATTAACCCATATGCCCGAAATCAGTCTACAAAGTCTCCTTCTGACTCACAAAGTCACAGGCCAGTGGGTGCAGAATTCTGGTGCTGGCAGGGGTCTCCCCATGGCTCCTTGCTTCGAGGGCTCAGGGTCCATCAGCAGCATGCTGCTCCAGCTTCAGAGGTCTGGTTCCATCAGGGTAAAACCATGTGGTATCTCTGCCAGCTCCTCCAGCTTCTCGGACGCTGCCATCTTGTCTTTCCCGTGACTCATCGCCTCTGAAACTAACTCCCAACAACTGGGGAAGATAGCTTCTAATTTTCATGAGGGAAATATCATGAGATTTCCCAGAAATCTCAGGAGAAAGCCATGCCCACAGAGGCCTCATTGGCTCCTCAATGGCTATCTCCTCCAGATTAACAGGCTATACCCCACCCTTACATTTCAATCATAAAATTAACATAAGCACATGACTGCCACTGTCAGTTCTCATGGAAGTAGCAATATTTTTCTATTTGTCTATGGGTGTAGTACTATCAGGCTGTTATGGCTACCATGTCTTTGTAATGTTTAGAGATTGCATATTCAGGGCCTCTTTCATTTTCATTTCAAGTTGTTGTTTAGCTTTACATATATAAAGATGATGTTGAACTCTGGATAGGGATGGTATTATAGGTATTGATTACTTTGGGTAGTAGTGATAAATTTTTACAATTTTAACTCTTCCTATCCAATGTCACGATATGTTCTTTCATTTTTGTAAGTCCCTTTTAGCTTATCTTAATAGTGTTTTATCATTTCATTTCATGTAGACACTTTGTTACTCTGGTTAGACATGTTCTTAAGTATTTTATTTTGGGAGGTGGCTATTGAAAATAATGCTTCTCTATTTTTTGGTTCTTGCTATTTGTCCAAGTTATCGCACTAAACTGGGCAACTCAAAAAGAAATTACAAAGACCAAGCCTAGAAATGCTGTACAGTATGTTTGACTGGCCAGCGTAGTTGCACAGTTGCAGATGCTGGATCCAAAGGGTGGACCACAGGGTGACAGAAATGGAAAGCAGCAGGACTGGAACAGCACCCCAACTGCTCAGACCCTGTGCTGGCGACAAGGTATCCACAACCAGGATGCAACACAACTCTCAGTTCCCAGTCCATCAACAATCCTCTGTGAGAGCAGAATGCCTTATAGTTCAATCTGAGTCACTGTCAGTCTCTACTTCTTTCATGTCCACACTAAATCCTGGTCATAGCCCATGTAAGTATCACTCATGAAGTACAGTGTGTACTTATGGGCACCAGTGGCTAGTGCCACAAGTCAAACTTCACCTTAGCCTTCTGCTGCAGGGTCAGCCTCTTGATAGAAATGAGCATATTGGACTTGACAAGTCTGATCACCACCCACCAGGCCTCTTCACATTTCTGTGGAAACAGAGGTTCAATTACGGGGTCTGTGACTTTCCCCTCTCACCCCAGCTGCACCAACACCACAACTGGCCCATCACTGCGAATGCCGTCCCTTTCTAACACTTCAGAAGACAGACAACTCAATATTCAGATAGCCGTTACAGAAGTGGGTCAAATCAAGATCTGGTTGTCCCAGAGCTGGAACAATGTGTTTTGTACCTCATCCTCCATTTCCATAATGTCAAAAGTACGCCATTCCCTTGTCTGTGCAGTGTTTGCTGTCCTCTGTGGTGAAATGTGGAAGCTGTTTCAGGTACTGGTCCTTGGGTCGGATGACTTGGGTGACCCTCTGAGCTAGTTCCATAGCTTCCAGGGCAGGGCTGAGTCACCCATTACTGGAGAAGATATCCACACAGGACTGCTTGAGCCAGATCGCCTTACTAAGAATCTCCTCTGTGTCTATGTGCAGCTCAACACTGCAGAAGCAGGTTGGTCTTGATGTGTGTGTCTTTGAACTTAAGGTTGTTCAGCTTGTGAGGGACCCTCTGACCAACTGCCACAGGAGGTTGTCTTCATGGTATCAGAGGGGAATGTTCTCATATTCCACAGCATTACAGATGATCTCAATCATCCCACACACCTAGGTCTTAGCATTCAGGGACATGCTAGGGAGCTCAATCATGATGTAGCTGACCATGATCATGCCCAGGTTCAGAGGTGTGATGTTCATCTCATCCTCAATGCTGATGCACTTGGACTGCTCCAGGTCTCTCAGGGTTTGCTCCATAAGCTCTGACAAGTGGTCAGACAAGTGATGATGGAAGATGTTCTGCAGGTAGTAGTAACTTAGGTACTGAGTCATGCAACAGTACAGAAAGGTTCAGCATTGTGCTTGTTCAATGGTCTTGGTGGCAATTTTCTCATTAAACTGGTCATGCATACAGTGGTCCAGATGAGACTCTACTGGCAATGGCTCATAGAGGAACTTTTTGAAGAAATCCATCTTGAATCCCTGACACCTAATGGCACAGGGAGCCCTTGCCATCCAGTGGCGGGCAGTTGATGTGGCCCACCATCTGAAGCTCATTGTAGATGGAGTAATCCATGTATGCATGGATCTTGCCATTGTAGTGCTGGGTGTCTGTGATGACCACAAGGTGGGAAACCACCTTTATTGCCCCAGCAGAGACTCCTCAAGGCTACCACCACCTGGATGGCCCCTGAGCTGAAGAGCTTCTCCACCAGGCACTGCTCCATGGTGCTGATTGTGTAGATACACCATGCAGTTCAGCAGCATCTCCTTGTGTGTGCTTTTATTGAGAGCTTCTCCAGGTAGGGGATCAGGTCCTTTTAGGTGCAGTGCAAGAACCTCTGCCACTGGATGTCCACAGCACAGGCAGTTAGCTGTCGATGGCAGCGGGTGGGTCTGCTTGCTGGAGGGAATATACACGATCATCAGTGACTTCTTAGGGCAAGTGCTTGGTGATGGCCTGGTAAAAGTGCATGGCTGTGGACAGCAGGCGAGTTTTCTGTATGGCTACTGTTGAAGTCTTTTATGTGCAGCTCTAAGGGCAAGAGACTCACCTGAGGGTGAAAGTTGAAAGTGGTGGTGATGCTGCACCCAAACCAATGGGCCACATCGTTAGCATTGGGAAATGAGGAACTTTCCCCCAATCAGGTGTACCTCATTCACCATGAAAAGACTGCTGTTCTGGAAATTCTTGCACTGCTTTCAGCACTGGGAGAGGATGTCCCACTTCTCAGGGGTCCTGCTGCTGATGTAGCCTTTGCCCAAGAGCTTCAAGTCTGTGCTGGTCTCCCCAGTCAGAAGCACCATCTTCTTGTTGAGCCTGCCTGGAACACCTCGTACCAGTCCATGTACACCTGCTCTGCCAGAACCACCATGGGCCAGATGCAGACATAGCAGCCCTCTGAGTTTAAAAAAAACTGTTTGCTATTAAAAAGGAACCCAACTGATTTTTGTACTGATCTTGTATCTTGCCAGGTTGAGGTATCTTTAATTGTTGTTGTTGTTGTTGTTGTGTTGTTAGGCCTAACGAATCATCTCCAATCCACAGTGACCCTATGCACAATAGAACACAATGCTGCCTGGTTACATACCACCCTCACACTTGTCCTCATGCCTAAGTCCATTGTAAATCCACTGTGTCATTCCTTCTCATCCAGGGTCACTTTCTTTTCTGTCTCCCCATTCCCGCCCCCCCCCCCCCATCATAACAACCATAATGTCTTCTCCAGGAACTGGCTTCTCCTGACAATATCCCCAAAATATATAGCATGAGGTCTTATCATCGTTCCCTCTAAGAAAGCTTCTTCTCTTACTTCTTCCACTACAGATTTGTTTGTCCTTTTGTCAGTCCATGGTACTTTCAATGGTCTTCTTCAGCTCCACATTAAAATGCACCAATTATTCTATAAACCTTACATATTTTCTGTCCAGGTTTCACTTGCATATGATGCGATAGAGAACACAGTGGCTTGGATCAGGTATATGTAAGTCCTCAAAGTGATGTCCTGGCCTTTCAGTATTGCAAAGAGAGCCTTGTGCAGCAGATTTACCTAACATAGTACATCTTTTGATCTCCTGGCTACTCCTTCCATGACCATTGGTTGTGGATCTATGTCAGGTAAAATTCTTGACAATTTCAACATTTTCTCCATTTACCATATTATTAACTATTGGTTTGGTTGTGAGGATTTCAATCTTTCTTACATTGAGCTGTAATCCACACTGGAGGCTAAAATTCTTGATTCACATCAGCAAGTACTTCAATTGTTTCTCATTTGCACCAAGTAAGGTTGTAGCATCTGCACATTGCAGGTGCTTAATAAGCCTTTCTCCAATTCTGAGGCCATACTCTTCTTCGCATAATCCACCTTCTCCAATTATTTGCTTAGCATATAGATTGAATAAGTATGGTAAGAGGATGCAATCTTTTTTTAAAAAAGCATTTCATTGGGGGCTCGTACAACTTTTACCGCAATGCATATATACATCCATTGTGTCAAGCACATTTGCACATTTGTTGCCCTAGTAATCATTAAAACATTTGGTTTCTACTTGAGTCTTTGGCATCAGCTCCTCATATTCCCCCACTCTACCCCCCCTCCCTTATGAACCCTTGACAATTTATAGATTACTATTTTGTCATATCTTACACTGTCCGATGTCTCTCTTCACCCACTTTTCTGTTGTCCATCCCCCAGGGAGGGAATGATATGTAGATTCTTGTAATCAAGTCCCCGTTTTTACCCCCCTTCTCAGTATTGCCACTCTCACCACTGGTCCTGAAGGGTTCATCTGTCCTGAATTCCCTGTGGTTCAGTTCTTATCTGTTCCAGTGTACATCCTCTCGTCTAGCTGGATCTGTCAGATAGACTTGAGATCATAATAGTGGTAGGAGTGGGAGTGGAAAGCATTAAAGAATTAGAGGAAAGCTGTATGTTTCATCTTTGCGACACTGCACCTGACTGTCTCATAAGAGGATATTGATGCAGACCTTTCCTGATTTTAAAACATGTAGTATTTTCTTGTCTTGTTCACCCAACTGACTCTTAAATCATGCATAAGTGGTTCTGTATGAGCACAATGAAGCATTTCAGAATTCCCATTCATCTCTAGGCTATCCACAATTTATTATGGTACACATAGTCAAATGTCTCGGTATTTTCAATGAAACCACAAACATAATTCTGGTATTCTCTGCTTTGATTCAAGATCCATGTGACATCAACAAAGATATCCCTTGTTCCATGTCCTCTTCTGACTCCCGACTGAACTTCTGGTTTCCCAGTCAATGCGCTACTATAACTTGTTGGATGATTTTAAGCAAAAATTTACTTGTGCATGATGCAAATTATAGCATTCCATAGTTTGATTATTGTGTTGAGTACCTCTGTTTGGAAAGGGCCCAAATACGTATCTCCTCCAGTCACTTAGCTATGTAGCTCTCTTGCAAAACTTTGGTCATGGAACCATGAGTGCTTCCCGTGCTTTTTTAGCTCTGAAAGAGTGTGCGGGTATTCTGTCAGTCCCTGGAGTCCTGGCTAATGCATGCAGTGCAGTTTTAATGTCTTCCTTCAACTTCTTCCTTTGGTTCTTGCTCATATGCTACCTCCTGAACTGGTGGGACGTTGAGTAGTTCCTTTTTGTACAGTGACATGTGTATTCTTTCCGTCTTCCCCTGACGTTTCTTTCATCATTCAATATTTTGCCAATAGAATCTTCCAAAATTGCAATGTAAGCATTGAGTTCTTTTATTTTATTCTTTTGTAGTTCTTTCAGTTTCAGATATGTTGAGCATGTTCTTCCTTTTTGACTTTCTAATTCTAGGTGCTTGCACATTTCATTATGACATTTGACTCTTTTCTTCTCAGGCGTTCCTTTCAAATTTTCTGTCCAGTGCCTGACTTCATCTTTTCTGCCATTTGCTTCAGCTCCTTTATGTTTAAGAGCAAGTTTCGGAATTTCTTCTGATGTTTTCTTTCTCTTCTTTCTTTTTCTCCCCCTCTCTCTTCCCTCCTTCTTTTCTTGTACTTACAGTGACCTTTTACTTTTTCATGACTAAAGTTCTTGATGTTCCCCCACAGCTTATCAATCTACCAAAAGCTGTTCAATGTATCAAAAAATCTTCCTGAGATATGCTTAAATTTAGGTGGGATAGAGTCAAAATCCTATTCTGCCTCCTGTGGACTCATTTTAATTTTCTCCAGCTCTATCCTGAACTTACATAGGAGCAATGGATTGTTTTATAGTCTAGTGTTAGTTGTTGATATTGAGATTTTCCAATCTGCTTCCTGTGTATTCCACTCAGGGAAGTTCATCTGTCGTCCCCTTTTGTGTTGATGAAAAAAGATATTTTATACGGGGGACAAGTTTTTGATTTTGAGAAATTCTGTTATGAGATCTCTAGATCTTCATTTTTATTACCAAGTCCATAGTTTCCAATTATCATTCCTTCCTCTTAGTTTCCAACTTTTGCATTTCAATCAACAATAACTATCAATGAATTATGATTGATGGTTTGATTAACATCCAACTCAGGTGGAATTCTTAAATTTTTTCATCACTTGCTTTTGTGGCTGGTGCATAAACTTGAATAATAATTGTGCTGATTGGATTTCCTTATATCCAATTCAATTTCCTATTCAGCTTCCTACTCAATTTTCTGTCCCTTTAAAACAGATAGATATAATCCTCTAATAGCCAACATTGTACTTTCTGATAAATTGAACATGAACCCTCTGAAATTATGTATTTTTCTGACAATGAAAGCCACGCTATTATTTTTGGTTGTGTCATACTCAGCACAGTAAATCACATAAATTTCTGATTCAAAATGTCCAATACTACAGCCCACTTTAGCTCACTAATACCTAAGATATTGATCTTTATGCATTCTATTTCACTTTTGAACACTTCCAATTTTCTCTCTGTTACTTTACTCTTGATCAATCCCTATTGGGCCTCTCACAGCCACCTTGTCACTGGTTTTAAATCACTTGTTGTTTCTCTCATCCCTGGGTTTGTCAACACTACCTCCTTTCCCCTTCCTCCCCATCTCCCATGTCCCCCTCAGAACCATCCGTTCCATTATTTTCTCCTCCAGACTGTTCATCTAGCCTATCTTATATTAGACAGACTGGCAGAGATAGTAATATCTACCAAAAAACCAAGGCATCCTAAGATAAAGTGACCTGTAAATAGTTCAAGGTCTGTTCGTTGACGTCCAGGAGTGTCCCTTGGTTGAGTCCAATGGGGTGCCATACCCTGGCCCCAAATTATATCTTTTGTACTCCCTCGGGACTTCATGCTATGTTGCATACCCTTTGTGTTTTGCCATGGTGTGGTTTGGTCAGACAGGGTTCAATCCTGATCTGATTTCTTCATTCTTTTCCCTGTAGGACTTTGTGTCAGTAAGAGATGCTGTGATTCATAGCAGGGATGGCCATGTGGTTTTCTTTGTGCATTGGCTGTTCTGAGGTGGAATATCAACCTGAAGGCTTGGTGGGTCAGAATGCACTCCATTCTTTCTTCCTGCCCCTTCATTTGTTCTCATGTGCTCTGATCAGGCATATCTCACTCCCCAAGCTGCAGCTTTAGTGCTAACCTCCAAATTAAACTCCCCTACAGGGAGAGTATAAGTGAACCCATATATGGGATTGGGGCTGGACCCTCAGATCCCTCCACTGGTTTCCCACTCCATGCTGTCACAGTGCATTCACATCCTGGATCACCGGGTTTAAGTTCAGTCCCTCTTTCCTGGTGGAGATGTAAACAATATGCTCCCCTTGTGTGGGTTAGTGTCCCATTCCCTCTCTACACATCATGTGAGTCTTTACAGTTCAGATAATTATTTTTGTATTCAACAATTCAAGCAGGTTCTCAAACTTTCCAGTAGCTAGTCTATACCGTCCTTTTTACCTCTGTTCCCCCTTTGTAGCATATCACCTTCTCTTACATCTAGTTAATAATTGTCTGCCTTCTAATCATGTGCTTCCCATTACCAGTATTTCCTTCGTTTTCTTTCTAATGTTGAATCCACCTTACTGTTTTAGCTTAGGTTCTCTAGGGAAGCAAGACCAGAGGTGTTTGTATGTATTTGAATAGAAAAAGATATTTATAGCAAGAAATGGCTTGCACAGTGGTAGAAATAGTAAATCCAGTCCTGTCAGGTCAGGCTTCCTCTGATTGATGAAATCTGACAAACAGGAAGCTGGATGAAAAAATCAGTGGCAGTGGAGAGCACAAGCTGATGGATGCAGATGGGAACATCTGAATTAGCAGTCTGCAGATTGGCAGGTGATCCAACTGCCCATCAAGGAGATGGAGGGATAGGGTGTAAGATCTATCTGCAGAAGAAGGTGATTGTTCTGAAGGCTCGATGGGCCAGGATGCACTCCATTCTCTCTTCCTGCCCTTTTATTTGTTCTCATGTGCTCTGATCAGGCATGTCTCACTCCCCAAGCTGCAGCTGCAGTGCTGACCTCCAAAGCAAACTCCCCTAGGGGGAGAGTGTGTGGGTCCACATATTTGGGATTGGGGCTGGGCCCTCAGATCCCTCCCCTGGTTTCTTGCTCCATGCTGTTACGCATGGAATCTAAAGAGGATGGAACTCTCTTGAATCTCTCTCTTAAACAAAAGGTCACACTCCCCTGGCTCTGCCCTACTCTTAACAAGTGTGTCTAGTTGACATAACCCCTAAACATCACATTTATGTATTTGATATGAGTCCTGCTTTGTCCTACTTTGTCATGATGTATTATTTTTTAAGTATTGTTGGTTTCTTTGATTAGAGTTTTGTTGAAAATCTTTGCAAGTATGTCCATGAAGGACATTTATGTATAATTTTCTTTTTTTGTGATACTTTTGCCTTTTTTGATATCATTTATTTTATAAAATGAACTAAGTATTATTTTGTTTTCCATACACTTGAATAATTTGAAAGAATTGGTGGCAAATTTTCTGTGAATTCTTGGTAGAGTTCTTCAGTGGAAATGTCTGGGTCCTGGCTTTATTTTTGCTGTTGTTATTGAAGGTATAAGCAGTCTTTTAATTATCTTAAAATATTTTAGAGGTCTTTTCAAAATCTACTTTAGTTCATGTTATTATAGATAGTAGCATGCTTCTGAAAATTTACTTATTCTGTTTATTGAAAATATACTGAAGAACAGTCCTCCCTATTTTCTGCTATAATACTTTATATTTATATTGGTTCTGTTGTGAAATTATCTATTTCTTTCTGTCTATGTTGATTTCACCAACTACTTTTTCTTTATTTGGCTTGCTGAAGGTTTCTCAGCTTTTTTTTTTGGTGGAGGGGCATCACTCCTCTCTGGTTGGAGTGGGAGGTCCAGCCTTGCTCCTGGAGAGCTGCTGCTGGATTTGAACCACCGGCCCTGTGGCCTGCAGTCCCGCATACAACCACTACACCACCAGGACTCAGCAGGCTTGTCAGTTCTATTAATCATTTCAAAGAGTTGACTTCTACTTTTTTCCCCTGGTTCATCCATTTTTGCTCCAAGTTTTATTATTTCTGTTCTCCTCGTGAGTTAGCCTTATTTGGCATACTTTTTCTAATGTTGAAAATGCTAGAATTAGTTAGTTAGAAATGTTAGAATTAATGTGTTGATTTTGTCTTTATTCTTTTATGATGTTTTTTATTGCTATAAATGTGTCTGCATTGAAGCTGAGCCCTGGTGACATAGTGGTTGTGTGTGGGACTACAGCCCACAGGGTTGACAGGTTCAAATCCAGCAGCAGCTCTCCAGGAATAAGGGTGAGCTTCCTACTCCTACCAGGGCAGTGATAGCACACACACAAAAATGTCTGCATTGATTGACTCTGAGAGGTTTTATAAAATGTGATTCATCCTAACTTGATTCTACGGCTATATATTTATTTTGTCGATTACCTGGTGTTTTTATTGTTAATTTAGATAATTTGGTTTCCCACGTTTTGATCTATAATTTTATAACACTGAGAAGATACTCATGGTGTTCTAATGCTTTTAAATTTAAGGACTCCTGTAACCTATCAGGGGTCCTCAAACTTTTTAAACAGGGACCAGTTCACTGTCCCTCAGACCACTGGAGGACCAGACTATAGTTATAAAACAAAACAAAGCTAGGGGCAAATTCACTGTGTGCCTGGGATGCTAAGTAGGACAGCAGCAGTGGCAAAAACAACTGGTGAGCCAGATAAATGTATTCGGTGGGCCACATGTGGCCCATGGGCTGTAGTTTGAGGAACTCTGGGTCTATTCAAAATATACCAAAAAAGAGTGTACATCATTTATTTTTTTGTATACAGTGTTGTGTGTGTGTGCGTGTGTGTGCATAGTAAAGTTGCTTTGTTTTTTCTATGTATTTGTTGAATTTTATTCTAACAATTTTGTCCTACATTGAAAGTGGTGCATTAAAACTTCCCATTATTAGTGCATAGTTGTCTATTTCTCTCTTCAAGTCAGTTAAGATTTTGATTAATGTATTTTGATGCTCTTTCATTGATTAATATTCATTATGGTCATGTCCTCTTGCTCAATTGACTCAACTTTATTATATAATATTCTTCTTTGCCTCATATAGGATAAAAATCTTTTTTCTCAGAAATTAATCTTGCCACTTTTTCTTTTCTGATTGCAATTATTTTGACATATTTTTCATATTCTCAATTTTAGTCTTCAAAAATTTTTATATCTGTGGCATTTCTCTTTTAGACAGCATATTGATAGATTCTCTTTTCCTGTTTCAGCTATATTTTGTCTTTTCACTGATAATCTAACCCATTTATAGTCATTATAATAAATGTATATTTATTATTTTAACGTGTTTGTGTATTGGGTGATGCAAGTTTATTTCATACAATTCTTTGTGCTGAGTTAATTTTGTTTATGCATTTTCTCATAATTTTATTCATTAGCATTATTTTAATGTTTATTAAGTCCTTATAATTTTTATTTAGTATTTGGATGAAAAAGTGTATTAATTTTCTTTAGGGCTATAGTATAATTTATTAATATCTTTCAAAGTTAAGAAGAACCAGTTTCAGCTTTCTTATAAGTCAGGTTAATTGCTTTCTATTTGGAAGCTTTTGTAGTCATTCTGTTTACTTTATAATTGTCCTTATATATGATTTAATAACTATTGATTCCTATTTTCAGTCTTTAAGTTTGTTTTATTTTGAATACTTCCATTTCTGCTTTGACTTTTGGATGATGTTATCATGTATGATGATTTCACTGTGTTGTCTGTCATCTATAAAATTTTCTTGCTGAAGAACTGCTTAGAAGTAAGTTTTGCCTGGATTATATAAATGTATTTAATTGCTATGTACTTGGAATTATCCTAATATTACCCTTGTAGATGAGGGAAACTTTTTTGAATACAATTTTTAATTGATATATATATGTATATATATTTCTTTAATATGGGCTCATACTGCCTTCTTTCCTATGTGGTTTCTGTTAAGAAGTCAGAGATTAGTCTTATTGGTTTCTTGTTTCTTTTAGTTTGTCTCATTTGCTTTCAGTATCTTTGCTTTACCTTTGTTCTTGTAAAGCTTGATTTTGAAATGTCTTGGTATATTCCTTTTGGGATTATTCTGTTTTGACTTTTTAGCTTTTGAATGAGTATATTCTTATTTTTCACCATATTGACAAATCTTTTCCTCCAACAACTCTTTGACATTTATTGTTATTTCACTCTGTATATTTTAGTAGTTCATTCACAGCTGATTCATTGTTCTTGATGATGACCTATATAATGCTTAGGCTCTCTTCATTTGCTTCCTTGTTTTTATTTTCCTTTAGTTCCTTTAATGGAGTATTGGTAGATTGTTTCCAAGAGAACTAATTTTAACTTCTGAGGATTTAATTATACCCATTCCCCTCTGAATATATTATCTATTTTTAGAAACTGGTAATCTTCTTGATTTCTATTTGCAATTTTGGTCTGCTTTGCAATTTTTCATTTATATTGTCAGTGTTTTTCAGTATTTTATTGAATTTTCTAAAGGTTTCTGCACATTTTTACTGATTTTTGTTTACAGTTTCTCCATTTTATCTTATACTGTTGAAAGGGCTTAGGCAATATTTAAATTTTTTTATCAGATTGCTCCAATGTAATCAGATAGCTTGCTCAATAAAGTTTCCTGTTCTATATTTTGCTCAGTTGTTTGTATCATTCTCATTTGTTATTCATGTGACCTGAAATAGTTTGCTTTCTTTGAGATGTAGTTATATGTAATTAATGACTGTATATTGTTGTATTTTTATACCACATGTTTTCTGATTGATATGATAATAAATGTGAGTGTATGTGCAGTGTTCCTTTGTTTGTTCAATGCAATCTAGACCATATTTGGCCGGTGTTGGCAGCTGTCAAATTTTTTTTTTTTAGGTAGTAAAGGAGCAAGTCTCTCTCACACATTAAGTGGGGTTGCTACTTAATGAGTCAGGAGCGTGACTGTGTTCTGTTGATCTAGTTGTTGTCTTCTGATAGATAAGATAACAAAGCAAAACAAGAAAACACACAAAGAACATAATAAAGAAAATAAAAAAAGTGAGTGAAAGCAAGCCAACTATAGGAAGATAAAAGAACTCATTAGATAAAAGGAAACAAAGAAGAAAAAAGGAAAGAAGAAAATACAGTAAACGATTGTAGGTGAAGAGTCAAGGGAATAGAAAAGACAAAAACTACTAGAAAATAAAAGAAAGTAAAAGAGGAGATAGAAGTAAAAGGATGATAAGGTGGGGGCTTAGGCAGAGAAAGTATTAAAAATAATGTAGGGAGAAGAAAAGCATCCTCAGAAAGGACCTAGAAAAGAGAAAACTGTTGGAAGGTAGACCACGTATACCTTCTTCCAGGTTCTTAGTTTCCTACATTTATCCTTTCTTCTGAAGGACCGAGTTCTATAATTATCATTCATGTTTATTTCATTTGGTCTTTCATTTCTTTGTTGTAGAATTCCTGGTTAGTATGTCTGCCTACTTTGTCATCTTGCCAGAAATCTGAAGCCATATTTTAATATTCAAAGTTAATATAACAAAGCAAGTTAAATTAAGCTCTTCCCCACTCATAATTCCAACACTGTCAAACATAGAATCTTTCTAGTTTTCATATTATTTTTCAACTTATGTATGCACAATGCATTATCATATTTATATAAGCATGGTTGAAGTCAGTAATGTGAAAAAAGGTTTCTCTAATACTATATGAGAATCATTCAAATTATTTAAATGATATATTATAGCTTAATCATTTCGCTTTTTTGTGTTTGAGTACCTACAGATTTGAAACTGGTTAAACTCTAATTTTATTAGCAGTATTTTATCTGATCATATTGCTCATCAATATGCATGGCATAAAGTGTATCGTTATTTTTTCTACATATTCACAATGTGTGATAATTTCCTCTTCGCTTGTTTTGGCAAAGTGAGTGGTAGCTTGGCATATGTATCTGGTGCTGAAATGATGTCTCAGGGACTATACAAGAAATCCACTTATGGATTATAGATGACAGAAAAGGAAGGTCTGGACGAGTTCAGCATTAACGAATGGATGATCCTTATTGTTGATTTCTTTTCTCTTTGTTTTCATACTTGAGGATGAAAATGGTTCTGAAGAAGTTTGCTACACCATCATTAATCATGGCCACTGTAGAAGACCCTCCCTGAGCTCCAATGATGATGCTTATGAAAACATTGATTCCAACACAAAGAGAGTGAAGCAATTTAGAGATGGATCAGAAACAGAATATGCCCTTCTCAGGACAGCTTATCCTGCTAGACCTTCCTATACCCATGAGCCTGATTATGAACTTGTTCTACCTTATTAGAAAACTTATCATTTTACATGTCATAGAAAATGAAGGAGTCCATGGAAGCCTTTTTCTTTAAGCAGTTCCTAAAATATATTTTTCCAGTAAGAAGTGAAAAATAATAAACTTAGGCAACTCCAACATGACTTCTTTGTGGTGTAGGCCAAACTATATAGAGTATCTTTATGACATAGAATATTTTACATACTTTTTCAATAAGATTTGATGTTGTAAAGATGTAATAAAGCCTTTCAAGGATAAGAAACATCTACAGATAAATCAAGAGGTTTCAAAAGTCTCATGGAAAATTTCATACTTTCACTCCATTTCCACCAACTTTATGAAGACCCCTTATATGTTCTAGAATCTTCTGTTCCCATTTCTTCCCTCTCAATTTCCAAAATGACATCTTTGTTCCTATTCATCCTTTTATGTAATCCATTCAAATCAGGATCCCTAATGGTTTAGTGGTCAAAAGTTTGGTTACTAACTGCACAGGTCAGCAATTAAAAACTGACAGCAATTTGAAATGACCCTCCAGGAGATGAGGCTTTTGAGTCCCATAAAGAGTTAATCTCAGACACTCACAGGGGCAGTTTTACCCTGTCTGATAGGGCTATTATGAATTCATATCAACTAGATGACAGTGAATACTTTTTGGAGTCTATGCAAAGATTTTCTTTCTCATTTAGTATTTAATTTCTGTGATAAGGTTTCTTTTAATCAACATCTTGTTTTTGAAGTTAATCTGTTTAATTTTGTATCAGTATTTATACCTTTATTTTTTTAATAGCATACTTTTGTATAGATTTATAAGAAGCTGTTTATATAATGATGGGCAGATGGCGTATTTACAGTTTTTGATATTGGAAATAAAACTGCTATGAATATTCTTGTATATCCTGTGTCATTTTGTTTTTGTGCTAGATGTCACCCACTGGTTCTGACAGATGGGGATGCTATGTACAAGACAAAATATTGCCTAATCCCTCACCATACCCACAATCTTTGATATGTGAGAGCCCATTGTTTTAGCCATGGTCCATCCGTCTTTCTGAGTTTTTTTCTCTTACTTGCTGACCCTCTGCTTTACCAAGCACAATGTCCTTCTTGGGATCAGTGTCTGTCTGCAATCCAACATTGTAATGTGTCCTCCTTATAGCATGTTCAAAGTGACAAATTACTTGCTTCTAAGGAGTATTCTGGGTATATTTTCTCCATTCCTGACTGTTCATCAGGCAGCCCATGATATATTCTTCATCAACACTGTGTCAAATTGTAGCACTTCTCCATAAGTCTGCTTCATTTACTGCCCTGCACTGTAGAAATATAAACCTGGGCTGAGCCCCAGTGGCGTAGTGGTTGTGCGCGGGACTGCGGCCCACTGGGACGGAGGTTCAATTCCAGCTGTGGGGCTGGGCCTTCTACTCCTACCTCTGGAGAGCAGTGATGCGCCTCCCCCCACCAAAAAAAAGAAATATAAACCTAACTTATATGATAGTGACAAACCATGATCCCAAGTGGGTGTGCCATTTTATAAGCCTTTCATCAATGTGCAATGTTTGATTTGTTCCACATCTTCATCAACAGCACCATCACTACACTTCTCACTGTCATTGACTTGACTCAGACTCACAGCAAGTCTATAGGGCCAAATAGAGCTGGCCCTGTGGGTTTGTAAAACTGCAAAACTTTATGAGAAGAGAAGGCCTCAGCTTTCTCTTTTGAAGTGGCTTGTGATTTCAAACTGCTGACCTTTTGGTTAGTGGTCCAACCCATAATCCACTAGGTCATTAGACACCCTTCACTAAGTTTAGGTATTTGACAAAAGTAACAAAAGGTGTGTAACAGTGCAGTGTCATTATCACTGAAATCTCTAATTTACATGAATATTAGTGATTGGTTGGTGTTAGGTGCCATTCAATTGGTTCCAACTTAGTGACCTTATGTGTGACAGAATGAAAAGCTGATAAGCCCTTTCTGACAATTGCTCTTAAGTTTAGCCCCATTGTTCCACCCATTGTGATTCATCTTGTGAAACATCTTTCTTTTGGAAGTAGCTTTCTACTTTACCAAGCACGATGTCTTTCTCCAGTGGCTGGTCTTTCCTAATCACATGTCCAAAGTTCATGAGACAAATCCATTCCATTCTCACTTCTAAGGAACATTTTGGTTATGCTTCCAAGACAGATTTGTTTGTTCTTCTAGAAATCCATAGTAATTTTAATATTCCTCACTAATGCCAAAGTTCAAACGGACCATTTCTTCTGTAGTCTTCCTTATTCATTGTTTAATTTTTCATGGAAAACCATGATTTGAGTCAGGCACATTTTAGTCTTCAAAGTGCCATCCTTGCTCTTCATCACTCTAAAAGATTTCTTATTAATCTGTCCCATGCAATATATCACTTGATTTTTTGAGTACTGTTTTCATAAGCATTGATTATTAACCCAAGCAAGATGAAGACTTTGACATCTTTATTCTTTACTCAGTTTGCCAATGTATTACCTATTGTCTTTCATTTGAATTGAGTTGTAATCTATGTTGTAGATTCTAGCCCTTGATCTTCAGAGGCAAGTGCTCTGTCAGCAAGCAAGTTTGTGCTATCTGCATATGGAAGGTAATTTATAAGCCCCTCCCCCAATTTTTATGACATATTATTCTTTAGAGAGTACAGAATAAATAAGTATTGTGAAATAATGCAACACTGATGCACACTTGACCTGATTTTCAGCCACGTGGCATTTCCTTGTTATATTTAAATGACATCTTTTTGGTTTTGGTACAGATTTCAAGGGAGCACTAAGAAATATTCTGGAATTCTTCTTCTTAATATCACCCATTATTTTTTAAATCCACACAGTCAAATATCTTTGCATTGTCAATAAAACCAAAGTAAATATATTTCTTGTATTCTTTACTTTCATTCAAGATCCATCTGATGTTGACAATGGCAACCTTTTTTGGGAACCTGGCTTGGATATCTGGCAGCTCCATATTGATGTACTTCTTCAATAACTTTTAAATCATGTTAAGCAAAATTTTACTTGTGCATGCAGCTAATTATATTATGCAGTACTTTTCTCCATTTCATTGTGTTATCTTAGTTTGAAATGGATACAATATGGATTTTCTCCAATTGTTGGCCAGGTAGCTAGCTGTCTTTCACACAAATGAATATTTTCAGTGCTGGAACATGTTTTTAAACAATTCCATCAGTTTTTTATCAATTGCTTGAGCCTTGTTTTTTGTTAATACCTTCATTGCAACTTGGACTTCTTTCTGCGGTATCATTGGTTATTAATCAGATGCTACCTCTTGAAATGGTTGAGTATTGACTAGATCTGTTTGGTGCAGTGATTCTGTGCATTTATACTATTTCCTTTACATGCTTTCTATTTCATTCAATATTTTGCTCATAGAATGCACCAATATGTCAAATTAAGGCTTGGTTTATTTCCTATCAGTTCTTTCAGCTATAGAGATGCTGAATATCCTCTTTCTTTTTTATTTCTAACTCCAGATCTTTGTACATTTTATCATAACGTTTTACTGTGTCATATTAAGCTACTTTTTGAAAATTTCTGTTCTATTATTTTACTTAGCCATTTTCCCATTCACTGCAGCTATTTTATGTTCAAGTACAAGTTTCATAGTCTCTTGTGACACCTGCATTTTTCCTTTCTTTCCATAACCCTAAGAAATTATTAATCCAGTTACTGTCTCTACAGATGTACTTATCCTGGATTCCATATAAAGAAAATTATATGAAAAAAATGACACAAAATTAACAGAAAAAAACTTCTATTTAAAGGAAATCAGAAAATAAAAACTAGAGCAAACAAAAACAGGCCAATGTGCATTAAGCCATTTTCAAATAAACTCAGTCCACAGCAGAGATATTAGCATCTCTGCTCAATGGTCAGAAGGGATATACCATTGGATTTTGGCCTATCACTATGGTCCATAGCTTTCTGCAAACTCGGTACTCAGAATTTAAGCTCCAACATCATTAGCTCCTCTGGTCTTGAATTTTATTGCAATCCTTGGATCACACAGGTTGGTGTGCTTTACTCATGTGGATTAGTTGACATATCACTGAGATAGTTGTTTATCATAAGATGAGGGTTTTCTTTCTGATCGTCAGGCACCATCGGATTTCTTCACCACACTTGGCAATAGCCTCCATACCTTCAGAGATCTCTTCATGAGGACAAGTATGGAGTAAGTCATGTTATGTGCATGAATTGTTCCTGGATTAGGCTATAATTAAGTGTGAATTCAAAATCCATTCATATATTTATTCGTTATATATGTCCGAAGTCCACATTAGAGACATTATTGTCACTTTTGAGGAACATTGTAAATCGCATGGATTATATACATCTATTGATACTGTTGTTGTTATGTGTGTTGAGTCAGTTCTGACTTATAGCAGTCCTCTAATACTATCATTAATTTAGCCAGTGGTAGAAAATTTAAAATATTTTTAGTAGAAGGAAAGTATACATGTAAGGACATTTTTTTAAAGACTAAAATACATGGGTTTCTGACTGGTAGAAATTGAAAACTTAAGTGATTGTACACTATTTATGTAAACAATGATGGTTGGAAATAGAGAAAACTTTTAATAATGCTCATTTACAAGGGCAGAACTATGCCTGCTAGACAAAGACATACTATAAAAAGCAAAGAGAGTATGAAAATTAAAAAAAAAATTGGTTCTATTGAGCTGCCAGTTATTGGATATCCTCAAAGCAAGATATTTTAATCAAAGTCTATTGATTTCCAAATCCATAACTTTGGGAGAGGATCTTCTCACATTACGGCATTTCAGCCATCAGTTCAAGGGATTATTTAAATTGACTTCATCTGCTACAGATATACTTAAGGTAAAGTACACTTTGTTTAGTGAGGCTTCCACATCAGATATTTCTGGTCTGGCTTATAAAATATTTTGTGCACCATGAAGGAAAAAACATCCCATTGGTCTATAGGACACATCGTGGGCCACCAAGGGTCAGATAAAAATTAGGTCGGTGGGATTGATGGTTCAAGGGGAACCTGGAAGAGGAGGAGGTGGGAGAAAAAAAGTTGGTGTTAACAAACACAGGGACAATTGATACAAAATCAATGGCAAGGTGAGAATAGGAGGCCTGGTAGTGCTTGATCAAAGGCAACGTAACTGAAAGGAATTACTGAAACCCAAAAGAAAGCTGAACATGATAGTGGGACAAGAAGAAAGTGAAAAGAAATAGAGAAAAGAAACAGGAGGCGAAAGGCATTTATAGACATCTAAATACAGGCATGTACAGATGTAAGTACATTCATAGATGACATGGGGAAATAGAATTATGTGCACATATTTATAGGCTTACTATCAAGGCCATTGAGCTTCTTCTCAAGTATTCTCTCAATGCAAGAACACTTTATTCTTTTAAGCTGGCATTCCATGATGCACACCTTCCCAACAGGATCACTGAAGACAATGTGTATTCATAAGCGAATGTACTGAAGAAAGCTGATGGTGCCTGGCTATCAAAAGATATAGCGTCTGGGTTTCTAAGGCTTGAAGATAAACAAGCGACCATCTAGATCATAAACAACAAAGACCACATGGAAGAAGTACACCAGCCTATGTGATCACCAGGTGTCAATAGAATCAGGTAAATGAAGTGAAGTGTGGAGTGGAGACCCAAAGCACATCTGTAGCCAAGTGGACATCGCCTTAGAGTACAGTCACGGGGTGAAGAAGAGCCAATCTCTGCGAGCTATAGCACCATTGAGACATACAGCTTTTCTCTAGTTTTTTTAATATTTTCTCCCTTCCAAACACCCCAGTATCATGATTCCAATTCTACTTTACAAGTCAGGCTACACCAGAGAATGTACACTGGTACAGATAAGCGCTGGAAACACAGAGAATTCAGGACAGATAACCCCCTCAGGACAAATAGTGTGAGAGTAGCAGTACCAGGAGGGGAAGAGGAAGGTGGGAGAAAAAGGGGAACCGATCACAATGATCTACATAAAAACCTCTCTGTAGGGCATGGACAAGACATCACAGAGTGTAAGACATGAAAAAATTATAACCTAAATTATCGAGAGTAGTGAAGGAGAGAGGGTGCGGAAGGAGGGGTAAATGAGCTGATACCAAGGGCTCAAGAAGAAAGGAAATTTTTTGAGCATGAAGATGGCAACAAATGTACACGTGTTTGACATGAGGGATGTATATATGGATAGTGATAAGAGTTGTACAAACCCCCAATAAAATGATTATTATAAAATAAGGAAAAGAAAAGGAAAAAAGAAACTAGATCAAAAGGCTACTTTTCACTCTCAATGGTTAAAAACTCCCACTTTCTTTCTCTGAGATGGGTCATTTTAAGCCCAGTTGAATGGCAAAACTGTGCAAATTCCACCTTGGTTTTTTATGCACTCCATTTGCATCATGCTATCCATTATTTGATGTGAGTTCGAAAAACTGTGGATACAAATATCACATCAAGTCATTCATTGCTCCTTGATTCCTAATGTGCTAAGAATGAAATAGTGGGGTCTGTTTGGTGTTCTATATTTTAATTAATATACAATTTATTTGTACAATATAACTTTTACAGCATTGTAGCAAAATCAAATGTAATTCTTAATAATACCAGATTGTAAAAATTCTTTTGTATAAGAAGTCTTTTGCAATTCTTTTGTGCGGTAATGAACTGTAAAGTTCTTTTTTTTAGTAATCATTATAAATACTAGAAGAGGGCTGAGCCCCGGTGGCATAGTGGTTGTGTGCAGAACTGCGGCCCACTGGGTTGGCAGGTCAAATCCAGCAGCAGCTAGCCAAGAGCAATGCTGGGCCTCCTACTCCCACCAGAGGGCAGTGGTGCCCTCCCCAAAATAAATAAATAAATAAATAGATAAATACCGTAAGAATCTTTATGGTATTTTACATTATTTGTAAATTCATTTAGGAACAATCAATACCATTTTAAAAATAATTTATATGCACATTCTGGTAAAATTTATAAAATTAAGTTTTAATTGTTTCATATATTATGCTAACATTGTTTAGGTTTATACTTTCTTCTTGTAGTTTATTATTGATTGCCTGGATTATTTAAATTAAAATTTTCTTATTAGATATTGCTATTAGATTTTGTATATTTAATTCACAATTAACCACTTTATAGTTCAGTATTTGTAATAGTTTTTCAATTTGCTTTCTTGAAATTTACAAGTAGAAATGTATAATTTACCAACTGATCCAAATACTTATTTTCTGTTTCTAGCATTTGTGCCATTCTTCATTGTTTCAGTCAATTTTTAGGCAAACATGATAAGCACTACACTGCAGAAACCTCCAGTTTCAACCAATTGTTACATTTCAAAAATAAAGTTAAATACTATTTTAAGTACTCATAATTCATATTCCCTAAGTAATTCCTTACTAACTGCACACTGGTGAGCACAGATAATAATTACTTCCTTGGGGTTCTTTGCCCTGGTGACCTCCGCTAAGTAAGCATACCATATATGTCTCTTTGTGATTTTCTCATTATTTTATAGTATAAACAAGACTCTATTCTTTTCACAAGCATAAGCATTTGATCTTTCCTGGTATTTGCTTTTCAACCTCAGGTAAAAGGCAGTAGCTTTTTTGTCAAAAGTGACAATGTTTTCTCTTCTTGTGTAATGTCCATAGATCTCATTAGGTGAGAGTTGAACACTTATATGAAAATAAAAGAAGTTTAAGACATTCTTTTATTAATCTATTAGTAAAATATGGATAAAATCTATGTTTACTATTTTAACAGACATATATTTAATTTCTGAAAATTGATTAAATTATTAGTTACCAATCTCTCTAATAAATTGCATGGAAGGAATACTATCTTGAAACAATGTTATTTGGATGCAATATCTACATGTTAATTATCTCCTCTTTTAAACAATGAATATAAGCTATTGAAAAATAAAACTATGCATCTAATTTATAATAAGATTAGAATTTTGGAACAATTAATCAATTTATTGAAAACATTCAAAAACTACAGTAGGCGCAATGTTCATTGATTAGCATAACTAATTTTTACAGTATCCAAACATTTTATATTCATTGTAGTCTACATGGTGTGGTTGCATAAATTTGTCTTGGCAGTAAGAAACTTGGAAATGAAAGTGTTTGGGAAAATTGAGAAGCAAAATAATCAAGGTAAATATTTTACCTGATGTCTAGTTGAATATAGTACAGTCAGAAACATGTGAGGACTACAGTCTTTTTGTTTCTCCACCCATTCAACAGTTTTATTGCTTATGTTAGAACAAATCATGGAGTATTACTGTCAGACTGCTGAGAACCCTGGCCCTTTCAATTTGAAACAAAATCAAGCAGATTTACTTAGGTTTTAGTTAGGTCTATTTAGAGTAACATTTCTGTCTAAAGTTTTGAAAAACAAAATATATCATTTTAAATTTAATTTTTAAAAGTAAATAATACTAGGGAAAATGTGACACTGGATGTCAAATATGAAGTTTGTGTGTGGGATTGGTTTGTCTAATTAGAGATGATTGTAGAGGCTTCTGTGGAAAGGTGATTGGCAAGAAAGAGATTTTAGAAAAAGAAAAGCAGAGAGGTGAGAGAGGAAATAATGGACAAAGTCATTTACTTTGAGAAGATTTAATTATGAAACAAATACATAGGTCAATCAAGCTTTTATTTTATACTCAAGTATAAAGTCTGGGGAACCTTTGAAAATTCACTAGTTTCTCCTTTCTTAAAGATCTTGTAATATGTTTGGCACAACTAACAGGAATGTGTGTAAATATTTAATATAGAAGTTAGTGTGTGATAAATATAAGTTGATTTCTACATATATAAACACACACTACAACACAGAAACTTCCAGGCATGCAGGAAACCCACTTTTACCTAAATATTTTATCAACTGAGAAGATGCTAAAAAACTGACACCTTAAGGTATAACCAGCTTCTAAATCAAAGTGAAGGTAGAGGGACAGGGTGATTAGAGACAGAGGAGGCAAAGAACAAAGTTGAATATGAAGCTCCATTTTCAATCAAGGCTTCTTAAAAAAGGTATTATTATGATAAGGGTTCATCACCATAGTTCATACTCACTGTGGAATGAAAATACGCACACACACACTAGAAGCATATGTATAGGGTGAAAATTGATGCAACTAGACATAAAGATGTGGTGTAATCAGCAAATAGTTGATAGCAGACTTGAGTATCAAAGACTGAAATATGATTCCAAGGGGAAGAAAGGGGGCATATGAAAGTCGATATATAAAAGATGAAATATTGATAGCGTTCAAAGGATAAAAGTTTAAAGAATAACAGTATCTGGCATAATTTATTGCTGAAAGTCATGAAGAATAGTGATAATGAGACCAGTTTACTGGATTTATTGTGCAGAGATCCCTGAGAGTTTTATGAATTCTATTTCAGGAGATCAAGTGAACAGAAATCACATTTAGATGATGGAGCAAAAGAAAAACTCATCTCCAGAGATAGTGAACAAAATGTACTGATGGGAAAAGGCACCCCATATCCTTCTGATCATATGTAGTTGTCTGTTGGTTGCTGTCATGGCAGTTACAACTCTTAGTAACCCGATGGACAACTGAACGAAACACTACCGGTGGGTCCAACGTTATCCTCACAATTGTTGCTATATATGAGACAAATCCATCCAGTCTAGTCTTCCTCATTTTCATGGTCCATCTACTTGACTATGCATTAAGTCCTTTTCTATCTCCTGATAACTTGTCTAAAGGGCTTAGGAGGAAGCATCGTCCTTGCTTCTAAGGAGCATTTATTTTGTACTTCTTGCATCCAGATCTATTGGTTCTTTTGATAGTCTGTGGTATTTTCAATATTCTTCTCCAGCACCAGACTGTAATGCATTGATTCTTCTTTGTGCTTTTTTATTCAGTGTCCAACTTTCACATGCACATGAAAATACCATGACTCGGATCAGAAACACATAGTGCTCATTAGAGCACATCTATAACTCTACAGTCTCATTTAGAATGAGAGAACAGAAAGTACAGAGAGGAACAGGAACAAAGGAAATCTAAGGGCCTTGTTAATTATTACTTAGGGAAAACATATGGCTGTTTGGAAGCAGAAGTAAAGAAATACAGATGTGGCAATTGTACAGACTATGGATGCATAAGATAAGTGCAAGAGAAAAACACTAAGGAAAGCAGGATGATATAGTGCTGGTGGGAAATAGAAACAGGGTGAGAATATAAATTTGTTAATACTTATTTACACTTCAAGAATTTAAAACAAACTCAGAAATAGGCTTTTGAAAAAAGGAAAAATGCTGAAAGCATAGATTTTTGTTCACCTTAGGAATCTATTTGTGAAAATATGTTTCTTTCTTGGCAGAAATGCAATGAAAAAATAATGGTAAACTTCAATATCAGCTTTTTCAGTGGGTTTTTCCTGCTTGGCTTCTCTGGTCATCCTTTGCTGGAAATAACCCTTTTCGTTATCATTACCATTTTCTACTTGCTGACCCTGCTTGGCAATATGACCATAATTATTTTGGCTTGTCTGGATTCCAGACTCCACACCCCTATGTACTTTTTCCTTAGTCACTTGTCTTTCATGGATCTCTGCTACACTACCAGTACAGTCCCCCAGCTGTTGTTTAACTTGAAGGGCCCAGAGAAGAAGATCACTTATGGTGGTTGTGTTGGCCAACTCTATGTGGCCTTGTCAATGGGCTCTACGGAGTGCATCCTCCTTGGAGTTATGGCTGTTGACCGCTATGCTGCTGTATGCCGGCCTCTGCATTATGCCATTATCATGCATCCGCGCTTCTGTTTGCAACTGGTGGCCATGACTTGGTTGACTGGTTTGGTCAGTTCATTGGTGCAAACTGTGCTTATCACTCAGGTACCCTTGTGTGGACGGAACATCATAGACCATGTCTTCTGTGAAGTGCCAGTTCTCCTTAAACTCTCCTGTGTAGATACTACTGCCAATCAGATGGAGCTTTTCTTGGTTAGTGCAGTTTTACTCCTGGTGCCTCTCTCTCTTATTCTTATTTCCTATGGCTTCATTGCACAAGCAGTGTGTAAGATCGCAGCATCTGAAGGACGCCAGAAAGCTCTGGCGACTTGCTCTTCCCACTTAGTTGTGGTATTCCTTTTCTATGGCACGGCTATGGCCATGTATCTGAAGCCTAATTCTACCACTTCCCAGGACCAGGACAAGTTCATGGCCTTATTCTATGGAGTTGTCACACCAACTCTAAATCCTTTCATCTATACTTTACGGAATAAAGATATGAAAGGAGCACTCAGAAAGTTGATGGGGAAAGAGTAAAGAAAAGGCAACTGCAAAAGGGCTTGATGGAAGAAGAAGGAAAATGACCCCAAACTACAAGGAGATATTTTAAAATCTGAAACTGCAAATATCTGTTCCACTCCTAAGCAACTAACTCATTTCAGAGCACCCAAACACATACTCCTTTACACATAGGCTTCAAACAGTTCATAGAAAAATTCTGTTATCTCTCTACTCCATTTACACAGCTTCTTGAATCCCCCTCACATGTACACACATAGCAATATATGCACATGTATATGTTAATTTGTGTGAAACTTTCAAGGGTTAAATAAGTAAGGTAAACTAAGAATACCTATCTTGAATCTGCTTATGGTTAGTTATGTGACTTTGAGTAACTAATTTATCTTCTTTCATAACTATTCTTAAATATTCAATCAATGAAATTGCCATCATATTTGTGAGACTTTTGTAATGATTAATAATAAATGATAAATAATAATTTGTAATCTTCATTAGTTTTAAGAAGAAGACCCATATACAATTTTGGGGAGAATTATTCTGATTTTTGAACTGACTCGATAGATAGCAGTGAGTTTTGTTTGGCTTCATTGTACAGTCTGATAGGGGTTAGACTTTATATTTATACTTTCAGATTATGTACAATAAACATTCATATGAGTACTCATATAATGCTTAACTTACCCAATATGAAGTAAAAAAAATTTCCGTTAAACCATAGAAATCTACAAAAACAGTAAAACATGAACCTGTTGTGTCTCCATCTAAGTCTGTACACTGCTGAACGTGGTCTTACTCTCTTTTTAAGCTTTCCTTGGAGAGTTCTGTGCTCTTCAATTTATGCCACATCAAAATGGCAATTTTGGCATCCTCAAGGGACTGATATTATTTTTCCTTTAAATACTTTTTGGGGTTGGGGAACAGAATGAAGTCTGAAGAATCTAGAACCTAAATGGAAACTGGGATGGGGAAGCTTCACACAAAGAATTTTATAAGGCCTCCCTTGATTCTCTTGAGATGCATTGATATGATGGGGTTGGGGATTCCTTGACACAAGTTTCCTGGCTTTCTTCTCACCAAAACAACTGAAAATGTCCTTAGACTTTCTTCATAAGAAGCTGCAATGGTCATCCTTTGTATGTCAAGAACGTTTATCAGGATTACCCCTGTAGTACCCAATTAACAATTGTTATTAACAAAGCTAGCTCTTTGCATTAAATTTAATTGGCTCAGCACATTCACTCAGAAGGCAATCTTTTGATCAGAACTGTTCTTTTTTGGAGGCACTATAATAAAATTACAAGTAAATTACTGATGGAATTTGTCTGAAAATACTCACTTTTGCAGAGATATGTTTAAACACATCTTGATTGTCATGCGTGAATATATGCATGTATGAATGTATGTATGTATGAATTTGAATCCTAGTAGCCATATTTTCTTACTTGTTCTAATATATGAGGGGTTAATAAAAAAACCATATTTTTCACAGCTTTGTATTCAATTTTTTTTCTAAAACAACCTTATAACTTTCAAAGTACTCTCCATTGCACTTAATGCATTTGTCACATCTGTGATCGTATTCTTGGAAACATTTTTCAAATTCATTTAGATGGCTGACAGCACCTCTTTCATTTTTTCTTCACCTCCTCTTATACATCATCAAATCACTGTCCTTTCATGTCCTACATCATAGCGGAACCAAGGAATCTGCTCAGAGTGAGCTCAGGTGACTAAGGTGCATAGGGCAAGAGAGGCAAGCTGCTTTCTACTCCAAACTGGCATGCTGAGATTGTTGCACGAGCAGATGTATTATTGTGGTGGCAAAACCAGTCCACTATGTGCTACAAATCAGGCCTTTTTTGGTCACATGCCCTTAAGTAATCTTTACAGAACTTTTAATTAGAAAGCTTGATTACAGTCTGACCTGGTGTAACAAGATCCAAATGTACTATCCCCATTCACATCAGAAAACAAACAACAAATGAGCATCGTTTTGGAGGGTATTCCTTCATATTTACTCTCATAAAATATTTTTAACAGTTGTTGGTTTCTATCTCATTGATCCCTGATTCATGGACATTTCATAACAGAAGAAAATGCTTCCCACTTTTGCATTATTTCCAGGATTGGTTGGTGATAGACTCTTGTGATCCATAGGGTTTTCATTGATGTGCTTTTTGATGGAGCATAAAGTTTTTCTTCCTAATCCATTTTAGTCTGGAAGATTTGCTGAGAACTTTTGAGAACATAATAGCATCCTAGTCGTCACAGCAACTGCACTTGAGATCTATTGGCTGAAATGTGAACCCAGATGTCCAGCAAAGGAAGTGAGAATTACATTATGTTCGTATGGTAGTAATCTGAATGTGTTATAACACTTGAATAGAGAGGAGCCAAGTTTTCACAAAATCAATACTTCATATTTGAAGGTATATGATTATTATTCCATTTAATCTTGGATTCTATTTAACTTTCCTTTTTTCTCTTTTGTTAATTTGGCATTTTGTTATTGAGGGACAGACAACACACAATTTGATACTTCTTTGTTTAAAACACTCATGATATGTAAAAGAACCTATAACCCTCAACTTGTGTAGACTAGTAAATAATCTTTTAGTCTATTTATTTTGTAATATGGTGCCAAATCATCCTGTGACGGTCACCTAATCTGGTGTCAATTTGAGGATTAAGAACATAGGGGTGGAGTCTAGTCTGTCAATCAGGAGATAGCCAATGGGACCTCTGTGTGGGCATGGCCTTCTTCTCTGAGAATTCTGGGACTTCCTTCTTGGAAGCAAGAGAAACTCACTCATTCCATTGGAGACACTCAACTGACAACACCAGCTCCCTGTGAGACTTCCCTGAGGAGAAGCCACACGAACCTACCCTCATGCGACCAGAAACCTAGACCTTGAGAAGCCACGTGGAGACCCCTCCCAGCACTGAGATGTTTACAATACTACTGGATCCAAAGACTTTCAACACTCTGGCTCATGATCGTCCTGCGTTCAACATGATTCCATGTTGAGTCTGAAAGACTTTGTGGATTGTTTTCAAACATATGGGCTAATCTAAGATTTAGGGACTTGATCTGAACTGAGCTGGGATGTTTTCTTAAAGTACAATTTCCCTTTATATAAAACTCTCTCAGATACATATGCATGTTCATGAATTTCATTTCTCTATTCTACCCTGATTAACACACATCCCAAAATTTTGCTTGTGTTTTCCCAGTTTGTTGATTAAGTTGATAAGTTGAATTTTAAAATTCTATGAATATTTTTGTTAAAAGCCAACCTGATCTAAAATAGGGAATTTCTTCTTTCTGAATTTCCTAACAATACAGAAAGGAAAAGGAGCATACTATTATGTGGGAAGAGGCCATGAATTATATTTCCATTGCACAGGATTAACCCCTTTAGTAGTCTGTAAAATACTCTGGGAAGGATATTTATTGTTTTATCATCAATAGTCATTTATTAGGATGAAAATTGCTATATTGAGTTCCTGAAAATTTTATAGTAAATCAAGAATAATTAGTAAATCTATAAATACTGGAATTCTTATAGTCTAATAAATTGCTGAATTCAGAAATGTATATCATATATTATACTTGCTTTTTATCTCTCCTAATATACCAACAATTATGCTTTATGGGTATTACTATTATCTGTAAAATTAATTTACCACAAATACATCATTGCACGGACCATTATTTTTCCATTAACTGATAATATTGATTGGGGTCACCAAATTTTATCTCACAGTATTCGTAATGACATGCAATCCTTAGATGTTAAGGGATATAAGACCAAGTTTTATCCATTTACTAGTTATTAGCAGTGGCAGTGAGTTTTTGAATGAAAATAGGATTTAAATATACTGCTCTTATCAAATGAAAAGTTTATTGAATTTCTGCAGAAAATGTGGAACCATATGTAGTAATTACTCTGTGTTTATTTAAAAATTAGGTGATGTTTTCCTTTCAGGTCATTATTATGAGTCATTGTATTTTCCCATCATTGCTATTGAATCAAATTTGCAAAAAATGAAGCAAGTCCAATGTAATTATGATTTTGAGATTGGATGTAGACAGTAAATATTTTATCTATAAATTTTGAGTCCACTGATGCTCATAAATCCTTTTTACAAGCATTCTTTTGGTAATGCAATTTTAAAAAAATCTTTAATGAATACTATAGACACTATCCCTATATTGAAGAAGTTTATAGTCTACTTCTGGGAAACAAAACAAAAATCCTTGCAGGAATAGAAAAGCTATCATGTGATAAGAGATAAGAAGGGTATTTTAATAAGGCAATGTATTAACTGATACTGGTAAGAAGTTAGTTACTTCTGGAGAATTTTACATATAACCTACATCCTGGAGGCTGTTAGAATGAGACTAGGTTCAAGTAAACATTATGTTTCTTAGTTAATACGTATTTTGGAGGACAAGTTCTGGCCTGGTATTGTGGTTTGGTGATACTAATAGGAGTTCGACTAGTATGAAGTAGGGTCTCGCATGTATAAGAATTCAGGTATAAAGAAGTGATAACAATAAACTCACACAGAAATTATTCATAGAGTAAAATTTATTGCTTTCCATTGTCAAGCAAGGGATGGGGACCTAAAGCTCATCTTTAGGCAACTGGACATCCACTCACTGAAGGTTCTTGGGAGTGGATGAGTCAGTCAGGGTGCAGTGTTGCAACAATGAAACATACAACGTTCCTCTATTTCTTAAATACTTCCTTACCCCGCTCCCCCCACAGCTATCATGATCCCAATTCTAACTTACAAATCCGGCTGGACCGGAGGATGCACACTGGTACAGATAAGAACTGGAAACATGGGGAATCCAGGACAGAAGAACTCCTCAGGACTATTGGTGAGAAGGGCGATAATGAGAGGGTGGAGGAAAGGTGAGGTAAAGAGGGCAGCTTGCAAGGATCTATATATAGCCACCTCCCTCGGGGACAGACAGCAGAGAAGCAGGTGAAGGGAGACGTTGGATGGTGTAATATACTACAAGATAATAATACTTCATGAATTACCAAGGGTTCATGGGAGGAATGGGGAGTGCGGAGGGTGGGGAAAAGGAGAAGCAGATACCAGGGGCTCCAGCAGAAAGCAAGTGTTTTGAGAATGATAAGGGAAAAATATACACAAGTGCTTGAGACAATGGATGTATGTGTGGATCATGGTAACAGTTGTATAAACCCCCAATAAAATGATTTAATAAATTATATAAAAAAGAAGAAACAAAGAGAGTGTGAAGCTGTGGAGGGCTCCATGGCCTTTCTTGGAGGGAGACAACTGCTCTCTCTCCTGTCAAGCTGGATGAATGAGTCAGGGAGCATCAGTCTCTATGAACTTGGCATCCAACTACTTCTGCCAATGCTCCCAAAGATATTGCTATCGCAGATCCTGGATAGAATAGGATAAAAACATGTAAACAAGTCCAAAACAACACAGGAAATTCTGCTTACCAGTTGGGCAAAGACTGGTGGAATACCTGAGTCTGATCCATAATTATGCTTCAAGTAAGGGTAGAACTTCTCTGCATAGCTTACTTTTCATCCAATTAATACACAGTTTTATAAGAGAAGTAGTTTTAATAGGTACTATTTTTGTTGTGTTACTGTTTGCTTGTTTGTTTGTTTTTTGGGGGGCATCACACTCTCTCGTGGTCATGGGCACTACTCAATGCTGCTCCTGAGAGCCGCTGCTGGATTTGAACCGCCAAGCCTGCAGGCAGCAGTCCCGCACTCAACCACTTATGCCACTTTAACCAGCCCGGTGTTACTTTTTTATAAAAATGTATTGTATATATACCAAGTCTATGTTTCACAGATGTAAAGCGACATGACATCAGAAATGACATCAATCACTGTACAATTCTACCTTTAATCAATGTAATATTTCTATCACCATCAACTGAAACTCAGTACTTCGCAAGTAATAACACCCCATTTAGTACTTCTTCTGACCCCTAGCAACTGCTAATAAAAGTTGGCCTCTATATATTTTCCTCTTCTTATTTCTCTCTATACACATCATATAATTCAATGGTTCAGTCATATTAAGAAGAGTTGTGTAATTGATTTCAGAGCACTTTTTCTTATACTTGTAGTTAGTCCCCATTCCTCTTTACCTTGCCTGTCTTGTTGTTAGGTATTTGTTAATCCAGTTACTGTCTCTATAGATTTACTTATCCTGGATTTCATGTACAGAAGCAGCCATCCAAAGCACAGTGATTAGTCTGTATTCACTTAGAGAGATATAAAGAGGAGAGACAGAAAAGGCATGAGAAAATGTAATGTGAGTCTCATTACCTCCATGGACAATTATTTCCTTTGCTATGAGGCAGAAGAACAGGACTGTGCAAGATGACTATTAATTAACATTTTGACTTTAAGTAGGGAGGATCCAGTATAGAAAAAGAATTTCAAATTTTCATGGATCCCAGATTTTCTAGTCATGGATGCTGAATGAACCCTTGAAGCTACAAGTCTAAGATAATTTTTTAAATTGCAAACCAAAAAATCCCCTAAAATCCTCCTAACATGAAACATTTGTTTAGCTTAATAATAAAGAATGTCTTCTTTGAACATTATGCTCATCTAAGATCTCTTTATTAATGGGCTTTAAAAAGTTGGCAGAGAAATGGAATGAAAATATAATGGAGATAAATTTGGCAATAGCAATTAGAAAGATTAGATAGGAGACACAGGGAGTAGTTAGTTGATGCTAATGAAAGGAAACAACTAAGCAAAAGAAGGTGACAATGGTCACACCACTAACCAACACTATCAAATTGTACATATAGAAACCTAAATTGGTGTGTGCTTTTCTATGTATATTCACCGCAACAAAATAAATTGCAATAGTAAAAGTGAAAATTAAAAATATTTAAAGTCGAATGATGCATTTTAATTGGAAAATTCCTGCAAAATACCTCCTAAAAGTGTTAAAATCAAAGATATCACTTTGTACACTAAAGTACCCCTGACCCAAATCAGAGTGTTTTTAGTTCAGAAGCAAAAATATGTCCAAACTATCCAAATCCATTCTGTGACATGGATGCCTATTTATTTCCAATAAAAATTCTTATGAAATTGCCATTATTTGATGAAAAGAATGAGCAAGGACATTGTCATGTTGTATAAGGATTCCCTGATAAAGATTTCCCAGCCATTTTTTCGGTTAAAACTTGGACTAATATTCTCAAATACTCTCCAAATAAGCATATGCTATCATGTTTGGTGGAATAGAGGGGAAATGGAAATGAAGAAAACCTGTGTTGAGATGATTTACACAATGACTGAGATGATTTACACAATGGCTGTAGTTATGAATTTACACAATGACTGCAGTTATGAATTTAAGAATAAGAAAAGTTGTGAGGATGCCTCACATTTTTTGTCAGCAATCATATCAGGAAGGTGGGCTTGCAATGATAAGATTTTTAGTTCTTGAAGCCTGACCTCTCATGGCCACCCAAGCTGGTTTGCTTCATCCATGTGTGCTTTGTTGCTTCTGAGCTAGACGGTCGCTTGTTTACTTTGAAGTCTTTAAGACCCCAGGTGCTGCATCTTTTATAGCCAGGCACCAACAGCTTACCTCACCACATTTGCGTATGCACACATTTGTCTTCAGTGATCATGTTGGGAAGGTGAACATCATGGGATGTCAATTTAATAGAACAAAGTGTTCTTGCATGGGGGATGTACTTGAATGGAGATCGAATGCCCATCTGCTGTGTTAATACTAACCCTATAAATATATGCAAATAGATATATTTCCCCATAATCATAAATAAGTATATTTACCTATGTACATGCCTGTATTTAGACCTCTATAAATGCCCTTTTCCCCCAGTTCTTTCATCAATTTCCTTTTACTTTCCTCTTGTCCCACTATTATGCCTAGCCTTCATTTGGGTTTCAGTAATTTCTGTCTGTTACATGACTCTTGATCAGTCTCTACCAGGCCTCTAACCCCTACCTTGTCATTGATTTTGAATGACTTGTTGTTCCCTTATCTCTGGGTTGGTCAACATCACTTTCTTTTCCCTTTTAAATTTGGGAAATTTTATACATGTATGTAATGGTATTATGTTTCAGGTATAATTTACATGACCTTGAATCACTTTTCTTTTAGTTAATGACTTTTAATGTAGTACTTATGCAATCATTTAGCATAATTTTTCTATGGGATTATATATTTTTATTGTTTTCTAGGAGGTGAATATATATGCTAGATAAAAGTACTATGTCACTTGTCTATGTGCAGAAAGGTTTTTAAGAAATTCAAATCAGACTCACAAGAGGATTGTCAGAATGTGTCTTAGAAAGTTATTGTCTTTCTTACTTTGGATATATTATCAGAGGACACAATTGCTGAAAAAAGGCCTGGTGCTCGATAGTGTCAGTAAGTTAGAGAATGGGCCCTCTTTAATAACAGTTGATACTGTGATTGCAGCAATGGGCTCAAACTTACTAATATGTGTTCCCATGATACAGGAGTAGACAGCATCTCGCTTTGTCATACATTAGGTTTCTGTGAGTTGAATCAGAATAGACAGCAGTTAACTCACATCCATCAGTTCCCTTCTCTTTAACCGTCTTTATAATCTTTCAACAAACAAATGTTTTTCATTGTTTTGCCATCAGATTTCCCAACATATTTCATGACTGGTAGGGAATATCTTGTTTAAGAAAACCAATCCTCTAAAGATTACATAATTTGCTGTTGAATTCCAATATTAATTTCAGTAACTTTGATTTCCTCTCAAATTTATGCTTATCATTCACTTTGAAATATTTTTATACTATTTAGACTGATGCACATTTTGTTATTTTAGTATTTTATTGTCACAGACTATACATATAGTAAAAATACTATACATATATTTTTACTATACATATAGTAAAAATACATATATTTTTAAAAAGCCCTTTTCTTCCAAACATCCTCATTTGATGCACATGAAGTTTTGATGCACATCAGTGGAAAGCTTTTGAGACTTTTCTTGGACTAAAGTAACACTAGGTAAGAATCTCATGCACTTCTTCCAAGTGATCAACTAATTCTTAAAGATACAAGAGCATCTCTCTTTGCAAACTGGAATCTATCTGTATATAAAAATAGTTCTACTTAACTTTCAGTTATATAATGGGATTCCCTTCTATAGGATGAGAATAAATAAAATGTTATTATGTAAAATCCATTATGCAAAATTCCATCATATCTTAATTGTCTCTATGTTTTGACATTGATATCTCATTATCATACCATGTCTTCTATATGTTCCACTCTCTTGGTATTACTACAGATACTTTATTTTTCTTTCTGAGACTTTTGTACATTCCTTTAAATTTTTTTTTGTTTTTTATTTTAGGCATCACTGCCCTCAGGTGGTGGGAGTAGGAGGCCCAGCCTTTGCTCCGTGGAGCTGGAATCGAACCTCCATCCCAGTGGGCCGCAGTCCCGAGCACAACCACTACTCCACCGGGGCTCAGCCTCATTCCTTTAAATTTACGTAGAATATTTCAAAACTTTATTTCTTCATACTGTTGGCAATTTATACTTATGTCTCAAAAGATCAAGCATTCTTTCTTTGGATAACTCTTTCCCTTTCAAACTCTATATTAAAATATAATTATTTATCTCGAAATAATGATAATTTGCATGACCCCAGTTTGCCTCTTGCAATAACTTTTATTTTCTTCCACTGGCATTTGATATATCTCTATTTTCTACAAGAAGATAATTATTTGAGAAATGACTAGAAAGAAACTTTATTTAACAATTATTGTATAAATTTTACACATTTAATATTTCATTTAATGTAGTATATATGCCAATTGGTGCTTTTGCTTAGTAAAACTACTGAGATATGATCCCTACTTTCAAAAAATTATATACTATTAAGGAAGCATATTTACACAAATAATAAAGTGGCATATGCCATTGCTGTTTTATATAGGTTCATATAAAAGCATTAAAAATGTGATATAATTTCCTTTCTTAAGAATACGAGTGTGGATTTATGGATTCAATGATTCTTTATATCAGTATTTATTGAGCAATTTCTTTGGGTCAGATAGTCTCCCATCCACCTCAGTTTCAGTGTGTAGAGTAGAACATAAGAATATGAAAATATAGTTACATTCTTTTAGGTGGTAAGATGTAAAATAAAGGGAATGGTAAGGGAATTTGCTTCATATTAGCACTTTCTGCAAGGTTTCATAAGCTATATAAATATCCTGGTTTGTGAGAAGTACATTCAAGCATGAAGAAAGTGAAGATTGAAATAGGGAGAATTGAAAAGTGATGTAAAAAGTTAAAAACTATGGCAACCAAAAAGACTAAGACTGGAGAAAGCAGGGAGAGATCATTCTGGGCCTTGGAATAGGTTCTAAAAGCTACACATTTTATTCAAATACAATATAAAACTTTTAAGGGCACTTGAGTGAGGAATTTAGGTAAAAAGGATTAATTACAGAATAGATGAGTGGTTGGAAGGATGGGTGGATAAATGTACACAAATTAAATAGTTCAGAAGCACTTACCAAGTTAGTATAAAAACATACATGATAGAGTGCCTGAGATAATGAATATTATGGATTCAGGGATTAAAAGTTACAGATCTTTTAGGATGCACCTCTCTGGCCACCTTAATTCAAAAAAGAATTTCCTGTGTTTTTTTCTAGAATCCTATGATTCAGATGATGATTGTACCAAGCATTGAAACTTGAAAAAACTGAAAACTTTTATGATAAAAGTGACTTTTCACTAGGCATCAGCAGAAGATGAGAGTCTTTACCTAATGCTAACCTTTTGCTTCTGTATATGAAGCGTTCTAAAGCTAGTGAATGGTGTCCTAGTGTCAATGTTTTATGAACGTTTAGAGGATGCTATCTAACATGGAACGATCGACTATAAATAGAGTCACTAAAGTTCTTCTATTTGGATTAACAAATGAAAGAATGAAAAGGTCACTGTGTGAAACTGGCTACTGAGCTGCTGCTGCGTGTTGCCTCAGAGAATTGATCAATTTGTATTGCTGCAAGAGTTCATTAAGTTGATTTCAACAAATGGCATCCCGATGTGCAACAGAACAAAACAAGGTCCCATTATGCATCCTCATCAGAGTTATTGCTGGTAGGGTCCTTTGCAACAGCTATTGTGTACATTATCTTGCTGAGTATCTTTCTCTTTTGACTTTATCTTTTGCAAATATGTATGCGGTGCACTGAATTACTAACAATTATCCTGCTAGCTTGTTTGTGTTCTCAATGCCATGTCAGTGTAGAGAAGAATGGGATGCCAAACATTAAACCTGTTGGTACTGGCAAGTACTGTCCAGTAGGCTCCGACTTACATAGACCACATGTACAAGGGGATATAGAAGTACTGCCCAGTCCTGCATCATTTTGTCAATTCATCTCTTGAGGGTCTTCTTTCCTCTGATCCTCTACCAAATGATGCTCTTTTCCACAGACTCATGCTTCCTGATAAAATGTCCAGAGTAAATGCGATACAATTCATGCTTCTATGGAGTATTCTGCCTATGCTTTGACCAAAATAGACTTTTTTGATATTGCTTCTGGCAGCTCACAATAATTTTAAAATTCTTCCATGACATCATAATTCAAATGCATCCATTGTTCTGGGCTTTCTTTATTCACTGTCTAACTTTCACAAGCATATGAGCCAGCGGCAGGAATCAGCTGCTTAGCAGTAGATGGGCAGAACCGATGCCTGATTTTTTGTTAACATAGTCAAACCTACTGCTAAAACGGAACCTGTAATCAGGGTTCTCTCTCAGATGGGTTTCCAGACCAATTCTCAATGTGAAGATCAGATTTTTTCCCTTACTTTTTAACATTTATCTGCACAACAGCATATTCTAAGTACCTGTAATGATGTTCATTCTGTCCATAGACATAAAAAATTAGACAAAGCTATGCTTTTAACATTTCTTTATTCTTCTCATAAAACTCATTATACTTTTGGTGAAATACTATGCTTTTGTTCACCTAAATTTGTTACTTTGTTAAACAAATATATAACATAAAGAGAAAAAGTGCCAAGGTGACAGACTGTCACTAATTTCAGCTGTGTGTTGTACTCTGAAATCTCATGAGATGAGTGAATTAGGTAATATATGAAAGTGTTCATAGAGCTAAGGATATGGTGAGAACAGTTTCTATAAGCCAACAGAAGCAGAAACAGGGTTTTGAAACTTGAACATAATATGCATAAAGAAGAGAAGTAGCATAACTTTAATATATCAAATACAATGACTGGTGTCTAACTGCCTACCTCTTACGGAATGGTACCTTACTCCTATGGTGTAAAGATAATTAAATCACACAGCCAAAGATGTTTGGATAAAAGTGAATAATATTACAAGTGCAGATGCCAATCAAGAAGCAACATGGAAATACATTTATAGTGTTATATTTATCAAGTATTAGTCATTATTTTTCCATCAATAATTTAAAATTCTTCCTGATACCATAATCTAGTTTTGTACTTCTTTTATTGTTCTTATTTGAGTATTAATTGTATGGAATAATAAACTTCCTTTACACATGCCACTTTTGTATACTTAAAATGATCATTAGGGCAGTGAATCAGTTATTAAATTATTTGAATCCCACCTCTGATATATGCTGTGGACAGGTATATATTAGTCCTCAAAGTGATATCCTTGCTCTTCAACAATTTAAAGAGGTCTTGTGCAGCAGATTTGACAAGTGCAAGATATCCTTTGATTTCTTAATTACTGTTTCCATGAGTATTGGTTGGGGATTCAAACAAGATGATATTCTTGACAACTTTAATTTTCTTTAGTTATAATGTTTTTGACTGGACAAATTGCAAAAATTTTTCTTAGTTATTGATAAAAATCCATCTTGAAGGTTCAGTCCTTGATCTTCATCAGCATGGGCATTAAATTCTCTTGTTCTAAGCAACTTAGTGTAGTTATCTACACCCTGCAGATTGTTATTAAGTTTTCCTCCAATACTGATGCCACAATCTTTTCATTTAATCTAGTTCTTCAGCCCATTTGTTCAGTATACAGATTGAATAAGTATAGTGTAAGTATACAACCCTGACAGACAGATTTCCCGATTTTAAACTATGCAATATTTCCTTTTCCCTCTTGAACTATGTACAGATTTACTTGAACAAAATTTAGGGGATCTTATATTTTCAATCTTTGCAAAATCATAGCATGTTATGATCCACACAGTTACATGTCATTGAAAGGTCAATAAAATATAACTAAACACCTTTCTAGTTGTTTCTGTTTTATTCAAGATCTATCTGATATCAGCACTGATAATCCTTATTTAAAATCATTTTCTGAATCTGTGTTTACTGTATTTTTCCTTGATATATGCACAAATATAAACTCCCCCAGTCAGGTGGCCATATAAGTGTCTTTTAAATTTCTTGGTGTAGACTAGTGAGAACGTCTAGTCTTGCATTAGGTTTTTTGAACAGGGTCCTATTAATTGCTGTAGTGTGTTTAAAGTAACCATATTACTGATATAAAATTCACATATCATACACTTCCACAGAAGTTATCTCCTTCTGCATACATAATTTTCTCGCCACTTCCCACAACCCTGTCCAGCCCCACCTCTGATAAAAGAACACCGGTTATTGCTGTATCCACTCATATGCTGCCTAAACTGCTAAACCTAACAGAAACAACAAAGAATAAAAAACAAAATGAATAAGTAAGAAATGATAATATAAAGAAAAAGAAAAAGAAAAGATCACCAGCAATAGTATAATAAATCAGAGAGGAAATGTCTGTGGTGGAACAAGTGGGAAATGTTTAAACCTAGAGCAAATTCAGGTTGGCTCCAGAGGGAGCTCAAATGACCAGGTACCATATTGTACCATGATTCCATCCACCATAATCAAGTTTAGAATTATCTCTGTCTGATAGCAAAACTATTTGTGTCTCTTGACTGTGACTTGAGGGGATCTGGCAGAGACTTATTCTGACCAGATACTCCGTAGTATCTAGATTTTAGACTCCCATGGTACTCCATAGCCTTCTATGAGCTGATGTTCACAATTCAAACTGTTACCTTTATTTTTCATCACATCTGGAATTTTTTATTGTCCTCATTAGGTTAAACAGACTGGTGTGCTTTTTCAATATGAACTTAATTGTCATCTCATTTTGGTGGCTGCTTATTTGAATACAAGCCTTTAAGACCCCAGACACTATTCCAATTGATAGCCGGGCACCATCTGCTTTTTTCCCCACACCTTGTTGTAACACCATTATCTTCAGTGATCTCTGTATGAAGGTGTGTATTGAACAGGGCCATGTTATAGGAACTAGTTGTTATTGGATTGGGGATAGAATTAAATGGCACTCCAGACTCCATCTGCTTTTCCAAGAGTTGTAAAAGATTCTAGTTTACTTTAGTGGTCACCTTGTCATTCTATTGCAAAGGAAGAAAAACAAACCTTCAAAAAACAAAACAAACAAAAGGAAAATATTGCCAAGTATCGTCTTGGGATATAATGCAATTTTATTGATAATATCAATAATCTATCTAATGACATAAAATTTAAGGTGTTATTGAAAAGAGGAGTTTGGGTGAAGATAGTTCAGCTGCAAACTGCAGTTCATGAGTTATTTCTTTGTAAAGATTGAATTCTCCAATAATTGATCACCATTTGCATTGAGCATGGAGGTTGGTGCTAGGTGAAATTTCCTGGTAACATTTTTTACTAGGGCAGATCCTGGCTTTCCATTTTAATGCAAGGAGAGCTTTCAGATAGTAAATATATGGTGGTTCTGGGTAACTGTTTCATCCGACATCCATTAAGCCAGGGATACCACCCAAGGTCCAATAACTGCCATTTCCACAGTTTGGGGATGGCCATCCTTTACGTCATCTCCCATGACAGAATTCTAATCCTGATTCCAAGGTTTGCAGGTAGTTTTTAGGTCTGGCCAAGTTCCTTTTGTCTGGTTTCCACAGCAAGTACTCCTGGTGTGGCCCTTAGGGGATGCCATGTTCCCTTAAAGGGCCAGTTCCTCAGGCCATCTTAGTGCTTAGTCCATGGCATGGTTCCCCCAGGTTTGGGTAGAGACTTATTTAAAAGTGTCTACCCAGGATCATAGAACTGGGTTGATTCTTTCCATAGGCTCGCTACAATCATTGCTTAGCACCCTTTCCTGATGTGAGGTAGCTCTTCCCCACTTACCCATAACACCCTCTAACAGCAAGATAAATGCCTCCTCCGAAATGTAGATGCTCTCCTTCTGTGATCTTGACTTGATTTTTCAGTAAGGTTCTGCTCCCTTTCCTGTGGAGTGGGAGTGTCTACTGGTTTGTCACAGCCTTATCTCAATGTTGTAGGGCATCAAGTGGATGGTCTTCTCCCTTTCTCCCTTCTTGAAGGAGATCTGAGGTCAATCAGTTGATGTGAGGTCTCCTCTTTCAAAGTGGTTTTAATGAAGTACATATATGTGCTGGCATGGAGTGGGTGGGTGGAGGCTTGTATGGAAACTGGTCTCTAAGATTTTTTAATTGGTGTTTCTCCTTTTGGTAGTTAGACACAATATTTGTCCTTGACTAACTTCATTCAGCAAAATGGTGTCCAGGTTCTTCCATCTTTCAGTGTTCCATGCTTTTGTCACCATTTTTAGGATATGAGTCGTATTTCATGGTGCGTTTGTACCATCATTTCCATATGCACTCTTTCACTGTTGGGCGTTTGGGCTGTTCTGAGATTCATGTTACTGTGAACTATGCTGCTATAAACATAGGAGTACACACCTTCACTCATGTTGTGACTCATTTCTTTGGGGTTTATGTCTGCTAGTGGTATTGCTGGATCATATGTGATTTCAGTTTCAAATTGCTTTCAGTATCTCTATATTGCTTTCCATAGCATCTACATTTCAACATCTACATACATATACTCCACAGGAAAGGTAGAAGAACCTGACTGGAGAATCAAGTTAAGATTCAGGAAGGAGAGAACCTACATCTCAGCATCTACATAACATCCAGCTATGCATTTGTAAATCCACTAACAGTGTATTGGAGTTCCATTTGCTCCACAATCTCTACACAATTTCTTTTTTCTTTTTCTTTTTGAATTGGAATAGCATTGTGGTTGTAAGGATGTATCTTATTTTTTTAAAATCATTTTATTGGGGGCTCATGTAACTCTTATCACTATCAAAATGCACATCTATTGTTTGCAAAACACATTTGTACATTTGTTGCCATCAACATTTTCAAATCATTTTATTTCTACTTAAGATAAATTCTTCATATTTCCCTTCCCTTCTTGCATCCCCATCCCTCATGAGCCTTTGACAATTTATAAATTATTATTATTTTGTCATATCTTACACTGTCCAATCTCTCCCTTCACCTACTTCCCTGTTGTCCATAACGTAGGGAGGGGTAAGATATATGTAGATCCTTGCTATGGGTTCTCCCTTTCTACTCCACCTTCCTTCCCCACTCCCATCATCTCCATTTTCATCATTGGTCCTGAAAAAATCATCTGCCCTGAATTTTCCATATCTATGGTTCCTATCTGTACCAGTGTACTTCTCCTGGTCTAACCGGATTTGTAAGGTAGAATTGGGATCATGATAGTGGGGGGGGGCGCATTTAAGAACTAGAGGTAAGTTGAATATTTCATTGTTGCTACACTGTGCTTTTACTGGCTCATCTCCTCCCCATGACTCTTCTGTGAGGGAATGTCATCTCCTCCCCATGACCCTTCTGTGAGGGGATATCAATTTACCTACAGATGGGTTTATGATCTCCAATCTGTACCCCCCTCTTTTATAATGATATAATTTTTAGCTCTTTGATGCCTGCTACTGTATCCCTTCAACACCTCATAGCCACACAGGCTTGTGTGTTTCTTCCAAGTGGGCTGTGTTGCTTCTTAGAGAGATGGCCGCTTGTTTACCTTCAAGCCTTTAAACTCAAGATGCTATATCTTTTGATACCTGGGCACCACGATACCTGGGCAACATCCACTTTCTTCACCACATTTCCGTATGCACACATTTTCCTTCAACAATCATATCAGGAATATGGGCAGGCAATGATATGATTTTTGTTCTTTGAAATCTGGTAACTGATCCCCTCGACACCTCGTGGTCACCCAGGCTGGTGTGCTTCTTGTAAGGAAGTATCTTATTGTGATTTTAATTGGCATCTCCTGGATGGCTAGGGATTATGAATCTTTTTTTCATGTGCTTGTTAGCCATTTGTATTTCATTTTTGATAAACTGTTCATGTCATTTGCTCAATTATTAATTGGGTGGTTTATTTTCTTCTTGTGCTGTTATAGAGTACTGTATAATACTTTATTAGATCTTATGCAATGTGTCATTGGTAAAATGTTTTTTCCTAGCCTGTGGATTCTCATTTTATTCTCCTGATGAAATATTTTAATGTTCATAAGTGATATATTTTCACCATATCCCAGTTGCCATTGGGGAAGGAGGATGAATTGTTTAGGGAGCATAGAGTTTATGTTAATGGTGGTGGAGTAAATTGGAAAATGATATCAATAATGAAGTTCAACACTAAATATAATCAACTACACTGTATTTTATATGTAGAAGTCATTGAATTGGATATTTCTTTGTTGTGTATTCTTGGTCACAATAAAATAATTACATGAATAATAATGAGTATAAGAAAAATAAAAATGTTCTAGAATTGATTGTGGTGATAAGTGTACATTATTCTTGATATGATTGAATTATATGAAATGTGCCAATAAAACTGCTAAAAAGTTCTATTGTTTAGAAAATAGATTTCTGTTTTACACCCTAATAGGGATTACTCTATTTAAAAGGAGTTTATACCCCAGATGAGTATTATTATAATTTTTCTCTTGTGAATATCAAATTATTTTGACTAGTTGCTCAGAGAGAAAAAATCAGTGGCACTTCTCTTACAATCTGTAATGATCATTTCTCAACATTTAGGCTGTTCTGGGATCTATTAATTGAGTCCTATTGCACTGCTGGCTCACCTTTCTTCCTGCACATCGCCTCTATTTTTTGTTCGTGTGTTTCTGTTTTATCAGAACTTACTGGGTTTTTGAGAACAGCAACTATGCTATGATTGAATCAAAGTTAAACATTTAGGTACATGACTCATGCCTGCACAGTCCACCCTAGGCAATTTCTCTCTATGCTCTCATATGAACTATGAATTTAACATCTCTACTAGTGCATAATAAAGAAATCCCAAAATCAACACACAAAATTAAATTCACGATCTTCTGTTTCTGTGTCTTTCTCAGTACACTGACATCAGAACATACAACACACTATCGTGTTAGGAACATTGGGATCCCCTCCTTAATCACTTTCCTGTGCATTTTACATTTTAATTTTGTTTCTAGTCTAATCATTTCCTTCCACATGTTATATGACCTGCTAAAGTCATCTAGTTACTGGACAAAGGTATTGTTGCATGAATGAATCATCATTTCCATCAGTCTTTCTTTCTACCTTTTTACACCTTCCATATGAATAAAAATTTTAAAAATATTTTACTGACAAAATTTTATTGACACTTTGTGCACACATCATACAATTCAATAATTCACTCATATCAAGATGATGTGATTGTACAATTATCGCAATGAATTTTAGAATATTTTCTTCTTCCTTCTATTCAATTGTGCAATGACTATTTTTTAATAGTGGCAAAAATATACACAACACAACATTCTCTAATTCAACAACTTCCACATGGATAGTGCAATGTTATGAATTATACTCTTCATGTTATACATTATTGATATCATTTTCCAAATTATCCCAATACCATTAGCATAAAGTGAATACCTTTAAACAAAAATTCTTCCTCCTTCACTTATGGTAACCCTCTGTTAAATTTGGCTTTGTTTCTTTTCTTTTTTAGTAGTTTTCTTGATATAATATTTATATATCATGCACTTCCATAGTTAAATCACTTTTAAAGTGAATTGTATATACATCATTGCCATCAGTTCCAATGTTCACTCTCCTCCTGCATTCATGGTTTGCTCTCTAATTCCCCTCAACCACCCCCTCCTCTCCAAACTGGAAAACCTCAAAGAAACCATAAAAAACAAAAAGGAAACAAAACAAAAAGAAAATAATTATATAAAGCTAAAAAGAAAAAAAATAAACAAAAATTTAAAAGTTGAATAAATTCAGCTTGGCTCAAGAGGGAGTTCAACTGACCAAGTATCATATTTTATCATGGTTCTATGCACCACCATCAAGTTTACACTTCTTTCTGTCTGATAGGAAAGCTGCATGTGGCTAGAAGCCTGAAGCTTAATCTGACTAGACACTCTATAGAATGAATTTTGTGCTCCCACTGTTCTCCATACCCTTCTGCAAGTAGGGTGCTCACACTTTAGGCTCTGATACTTTTCCCTTCATAATATTTGAATTTTGCTCTTGTTTTTAGTTCACCCAGGATGGTATGTTTCGTCCATGTGGCCTGAGTTGATGCCCCACATAGGTGGCTGCTTGTTTGAATATGTCTTTAAGACTCCTAATGTTTTAATATGTCATTGAAGTTGTGCTTGTATTATCACCTTATTTTTAAAATTAGTTAATTATATAGTTATCAAGGTGTTGAGGCTATAGATGGGGATCAATAATATCCATGTTTCCATAGTATTTAAAACATACTGGGAAAAAAACCCTACTAGTTTGATCAATCTTATCTGACCATAGTGATCCACAGATATGAATAGCCTTAGTATCAGAGCGGAAGCTTTGTAAGTCAATTATAGCAGGTGTGGTTGGGCTAAAATGTAATATCTTATTAATTGGTCTCCTTTTTTGACTCAGTTAGAAATTGTTTATATACACACATATTTAACATCCATATTTTATTTGTGCATCAGCCTAAACACAGATTATGTGCAATTTTAAGTTTTGAGGCATTAAATAATCAGGAAATTTGAGCAGTCTGATTTCGAACATTGACTTTGTTTGCAGTTGAAGAGCTCACTTGTTATGCTTTAGGGAACCTAAGTAAGAACAAGACTGGCATGGCTGTTGAGAGAGCACTTTTTAATATTTTTAAGTGCAATTTTTGATTGGGGTTCTTCTGTTTTGTTTTGCAACTGTATTTGAAGTTTTATTGTTTTTTATGATTTTATGTATTTGGAATCCAGGATAGTTAAACCTATAGCAATGGTAACTGGATTAATAATAATCTGGGGTAATGGCAGGAAAGGTTGGAAAGAATGGGAGGACATCAGCAATAAATATGAGAGGAAAATATTCTGCAATTGATTCTGGTGATGATTGCACAACCCCTCTTACTATAATTAAGTGATTGCATTGTGCAACATGCAAAAAAAATACACAGTTGAAATATTTAAAAAAGAATAAATTTCTCCCAGACAGAAAAGAGCACATGGTTCAATAAACTAGTTTTACTTGATGATTTGCATTATATTCTCATATCTGTTATCAAAAAGTTGATGCAGTGGTTCAGGATATGATTTTCAATTTCAATAAACTACTTATTAAAAAATTCTCAGTAGCACTATAGGATTATTTTATTTGTTTGTTTAATAGACTTTAGTGTTGCTATGTTTACAAAGCCAAATATTACCTCAACAGTGATGGCTTACATTGAAAAATATGATTGAAACAGTGATGGATCATTTTGAAAAAATGAGAATTTATATATAATGAATATAGTTAGGCATGCATAAAAACATGAAAGAACAGTAAAGAAAATGATAGTTTGCAACAGAAACCATGAAATCTGCTAAGTGATAGAGGATATTTTCTTGAATTTTCCAGAAGGATCATAGGATATAGACACAAAATGCATTTTTTAAAAAAGATGGAAATAGAATTTTTCCTGTTTACCAAATAGAGTGCACAACTCTCTAATGTCCAAGTAAAATCATGCTCAATGATTTAGACAGAATAAGTGGGAAAAATATTAAGCAAAGTGTAAAGAGGAAATTGTGGATAAGGGTGTTGGGTAAATAAGTAAGGAGGGGGAAATGGACACCCTATTTGAAATTATTGTAAAACAACAAATAACTTTCAGATCTATGGGATAATTTTAGCACTTAAAATGTCATGTTGTCGTAATTAGATATAGTGAACCAGTGTGTAACAGAGCAGTACACCGCCCCTCTGTTCCATTTCGGAATTGCTCTTATTTATAGCCTATTATCTCAGCTGTCGCCTCCAGGTCCTTCTTCGAGTCCCCCTCTACTTTCCGAACATCATGACCTTCTCCAGGGAACCGTCCCTCCTGGTAACGTGTCTAAAGCACGTGAGATAAAGTCGCGCCATCCTTGCCTCCACAGAGCATTCTGGCTGTTCTCCCCAAACGGATTGGCTCCCTCTTTTGGCGGTCCATGGTACTTTCAATATTCTTCACAAGCATCCTAATTCAAATGCATCCATGCTTCTTTGGCTTTCCTTATTCAGTGTCCAGTTTTCGCTTTCATATGAAGCAGTTTAAACCATCATCGCTTGACTCAGCACACCTTAGTCTTCAAAGTCACCTTGCTTGCTAACACTTTCAAGAGGTCTTCTGCGGCAGGTCCCTCAATGCATTGCACCGTTTCATCTCTTGACCACTCTCCCCGTGAGCAGTGATTGTGGATCTTCATCTTCAGCTGCTCCGGGGGCGAAAGATGCGACTTTCTCCCCCGGTAAAGGATGGCAGTCTCAGAAACCCACTCGGGACACTCCTATGCTGTTCTGGAGGGTGGCCATCAGTCAGAATCACAAGATGACTTTAACATCTTCCGAGTGGAGGAGAAAAGTTAGTTACCGGCTCTCTGAGAATACTGAGCTCTAGTTTCTCTGAGTAGTCAGTGACGGGACCCTAAAATGATCGCTCTCCTGGTTCAAAGACTTTACATTTGCTTCCAGTTGTTGCTTTCTCAACTGGTGTCCTTGACTTTAAAAGCATTTTTCTAAATTCGGATTTTGACTTTGAAAGTATTATCTGTATTTCCTGTCAGGACACAGACAACAGAGGATGCTGTGAATATGCAGAAATAAAATGCGGTTTGCTGGCCTCTATTGGTATGTAAACAGGAGTGCTAATTTTTACAATAATGATTTTGTATAAGAGCATATTGTGACAACTGTCAAATTAAAACAATTAGGCAGAATAGAAACATCTGTGGATTTCAGATAAGTATTTTCTGAATATTCACGTTATTAAAGAATTCTTTTTATTTCATAATAGTACTGGAGAATTGATTTACTACCCACTATTAACTCTGTTGAATGTCAGTGACAAGCGGGTTAAAATTAATGAACCCAGAGCTGACTTTAGGGTTGCTGCAACAATGTGTTATTTTACAGATGAGCTTATTGGGAAGCTAGAGTAAAGCTGGTGTCCAGGAATTTGGATATCCCATCACGAGAGACTAATCAGTGGAAAAAGCATCATGCCTGCGAAAGTGGAGGGGCAGTTAAAAGATGCTCATTGGCCAGATGGATAGGAACAGTGACTGCAACTATCCTCAAACAATTATGAGGATTCTTTCAGCATGGGTCAGTGTGTCATTCTGTGATACATAAGGTCACTATGAGCAGAAGGTAATGAACAGGAACCAGGATGATAAAGCATGAGGGCCACAGGTTGGTGCATGGAGTTTAACGACTCCTAGGTTGACTGAGTGAATCTAGGACTTCAGTCTGTTGGTACGCCTGAGATTGGTTTATTGGGGATTAAGTCAATGGTATCTGACAATCATAACAGCTTTCCACAATTCTGCGTGTTTTACATTTGGATTTTATGTCCTGTCTACCAACTTTAAAAATGCATGTATTTATTTAGCCTAAAATAATTTTAAAATAGTGAATTATTTTGAAAGGTTTATATTTCATGCCATCAGTACCATATCTAACAGTTCAATCCACTCCTCATCCACATTAGTGTTCTACCCCAATTATCAAGATCTTACAACATAGATATGAACAAACCATATTATGTATTTATTAAGTTAATGTGCTAATCACCCATTAGTCTATGTTCATTCAAAGATTGTTTTTATATGATAATTCTTAGTATCAAAAGTATAAGTTACATTTATGGGGAAAATGTTCATTTCTAAAAAATTAAATGCTAGCCAAATTTCTTGATAACACTACAAGGTAAATTTTATATTTAAAAGATCTTGCTGAGTATCAAATTTTTATGCTTGAGAACATTTCCTCAGTAATGTTACTTCATTTTGAAAAAGTAGGAGACTTCATATTTATATTTATTAAATTAAAAATATTGTGATGCATGAATGAGAAAGTATATAGTAAACGTGTAATTTAAAGTGAATTACAGCTTGCAAAAGAAGCAAAGTAGTCTTTTAAGTCACAGAACAGATAATGTCTTTGAAATCTAGAAGACTCAGAGGGCAAGTACACACATCACTGCAGGGCATGGCTGGGGACATAATTTCTGCCACTCAAGACAATTATACTTAATGATCTACACAATATACATGGGGAAGGATAAAATATTTCTTAGTTGCTAATATTTTAGTACAGTTTGAAAATTGTTGGCAATAATGACTTGAGTGGGGGTGGGAAGAGAAGGGAAATATGAGGAGTTGATACCAAAGTTCTAAGTAGAAGGAGGATGTTTCAAGAATGATGATGGCAACAAATGTACAAATGTGGTCTGCATACAATAGATGTATGTATTGATTGTGATAAGAGTTGTATAAGTCCATAAATAATCAAAGATAATGGTTAAGTAATTAAATAATCAAGAAATGTTTGGTTCTCCCATATTAAAATAACTATGAAACTATAACTTTTATTTTCATGGGATAATTTAAGTACTGGAAAGAACAAAGTACAAGTATAGGAATAAAAATTTTAAGATGTGTTAAAAATGGGAAGATGGGGCATTTTCATGTAGTAACAGCATATGACAAAGATGTGACTTTTGTTTCCACTTGAAACTTTGTTAGTAGTTAACTTGATGTTGACCAAGCTACTCAAAAATATTTTCATGAAATTATTTCCCTATTAACTGCAGATGGATTATAATTTCTGCTCTCTCATGAATAAAGTTTGAGAAGAACAGAATGCACTTAATTCTCAAATGATTGGGCATGTGCCCAGGTAAACTAATGATATTTTATGGCATGGGTCTTTCTTTAAGGTAGAAAACATAAGTCTATGGTATTTTTCCTAAGCACTCCTCCCAGTATCCTCTGCTGTGGGCATTTTAATGATTTCCATAGAGGAAAGGTATTAATTATTTTATTCTCCAAGGGATACGATGAGGTCACATCAGCAACCCATACCCCTTTTTCCTTATTTCCTGGTGTCAGTCCACTCTGTGTACAATCACTGAGGGAGATCACGGATGTTCTTCGCTCAAAAGTTCATTTTTTGAGGAGGACTGGAAATACCTTACTTTCTCAGACACCATTTCCAAGAAAGATTTTACAGCTCTTTTCAGAAGCCATTTTCTTCCTTCAATTATTTGAACTGGGCTTTTTAATATCATACCACAGTGTGAGTCTGCATTATTTTCTTTCTGACTTCTAAGAAGCAAGCCCATAAGAAAGAACTTCCAACTAAAAGTGTGCTGATTTCTTCATACCCGAGTGTCAGATTTTTCCTGAGCACCAGGTTTCAACAACATGATTTTAGCATCTTCCACACAGAGGAAAGAGATTTTTAAATCATCTTCCTGAGCATATTGACTTCCAGTTTATATGGTAAGTCAATCACAGGACTCAAATCAGCCAACTGCTTGCCTTTCTGATGATTTTCCATTTACTTCTGGTCAATGCAACAACTCCCTTGATTCTGGGAATGTGACATTTAAACCATTATTTGTTTCCTCTCAGGACACAGACAGCAGAGGATGTTGTGAGTGCACCAATGCCACAATACACTTTCCTGGCCTCTAATAGGTCTGTGTGTAGACAGGTGTGATTGTTTGCACAGCAATGGACTGTTCCACATAGAGAAAACCACCAAATCAAAGAAAATAAAGAGAACGAAGATATCTCTGATTTTCAGATCAATTCTTTCAGGTTGTCTCTATAGGCAGATTATTTACTTCCTAAAATACTATTGAGTCTTAACTTGATTCCCAGAATCAACCTGTTGAATGTCAGTGGAGAAGGGGTTCAAAGGAAATGTTCCTAAACTTTCTATAGGGTCAAAAAGGAATCATAATCAACTCAGCTGTAATGTGTTATTTTTCACATGAGCTTACTGTATTTTTCAGGGGGGGAATTCATCACTTTAATATTTTTCTCTGGCACATTCTCATGAAACATATTGCCAAGGAGCGAAAAATGTCATTAAACCAAGATCTATATTGTCTGTTTGAAGCTTGCCCATAGTTAGTAGTTTGAATAAATTCTTAGAAATTGACTTCACTAGAAAATAAGCACATGGCACGCATCTATATTTACCTCTACTTATTCTCTATGCTATTTTTGAACTGCTGTCTCAGTCCATTAATCTGCTCTGTAATTCAGATTACCCCCATAGAAAATTGACTCTCCTCTTTCCATATCATAATCCTTCCTCTTCTCATTCTCCACCCCATCCTTTCTAGCCTGTTGAAAATGCTTTTAGTCTTTCAGTTAAAAAGTGTCTTAAGTACCATGTTTGGTTTTTTCCATAAGCACAGCTGGGTAGCTGAAGACCTTTGGTCTAGGGTTTTCTCTATATTGTTTAGGTGTGAAAGCTGTATTTAGAATTTATTAAAATCAGCTTTTATTTTTGTTTTACTATTGGCTTTTATGAAAGGAAAATATATAACCTACCAGAACAGAATAGAAAGACTATAGTGATCTATAGGGACATATTGATTTCTCTAATAAAGTGTGTTTTAAAAATTGGAATGATGTTTGAGTTCAGTATAATCACAACAAAACTCTAGCACATACTCTTCTGCTAAATCGGAAAGTGATTGAGGGTACATTATTTTAATAGTGAAAAAATAGCCGTTCAAGGATGACCATCCTCTGCCGACTCACACAGTATTTGTTATAGAGATAACAAATATGAACAAAATTAGGCATGGGGACAAGAGCTGGATATTTATGAATAGACCCAGTGCAAACATATTCAGGAAAGATCAAAAGAGCCCTATATGGAGGCACAAGCGAGGTATCATAAGCAAGTAGATAGATCTGAAATGCTTGGCTGTACCTTAATTTGATAGCTTAATGGGTCAAAATTGGACACATTTTGACATTAAAACATTAAGAAGTTGCATTTCAAGGTCTATGTTAATTCTGGAGGTGAAAACAAGTTCATTTTTATCATGACAACCTAGCCTTTTGTGAGTGATATAAATCCTCAGTGGTCTTCTCAATGTCTGGCAACTGAAAAGGCATAGGAATTAGTATCTTTAAAAACCAAAGTATTCTACCCTATGGGATGCTCCGAGTCATTGTGTAGTAGTTCTGGGGAAAGCTACAAAAAGTACCCGCATTGGGAGCTGCTTTCTGTTGTGAACTTTAAAGTTTACTTCACACCGTTGGCTTAGGTAAAATCTATGGTACAGTATATTTGTGATCGTTTAGAACAGGTTCTGGAGAAAAAGAAAACAGAGGTATAGGAGGCATCCTTATCTTTTGAGGGGAGGACTGGGGAGGAAATTTGCTTGGATCATTGAAGAGCGCTTCATGTAATGCCGTAGGACCTATTACATGTCATGAGGTAATCTGAGTGTTTTCAGTACAGGAATATGTTGATAGTTTTAGAAAAAAGTATCATTGTCTAATAATAATTGTTAATTAATAATTTTAATAAGGGTGTTTCCATTATACATTTTTGTATAACTGAAACTATAAAATATTTACATAATTATAAAGTCTTATCTTTGTATAATATCTTTATGAAAATAGCAATATACTTTGAAAATATTTCCCAGATGTGCTACTTGTTAATGACATATTATTATTGCTTATATTATTAGTCTCATGTTTTAATACTTCACTTAGGGAAACATTCAACAAATATTCATAATTGCTTAGCTTTATTTTTATCTAAAAAGTTATTTAAAAATTCCTAAGTTTTATTTTATAGTAATTTTTGACTCCCTCAACTTATTTTTTCTTTATTTTATATTAGAAAATAGTTGGTCTGAAGGTTGTAGGCTATTGTTAAACTATTTTATACTTAAAAATGGAGGTTAAAACAGCTTATCTGTTTTTAATTATAAATCATTTTATCGGGGCTCTTACACCTCTTAAAACAATCATACATCAATTGTATCAAACACATTTTTGTCTATGCTGTCATGACAATTTAAAAATATTTTCTTTCTGCTTGAACCCTTGATATAAGCTCCTCTTCCCCCCCTTCCCTTTCCCACTCTTGTGCACTGTTGACAAATGAAAGATCATTATTATTTTCTTATTTTGCAGGGCTTGCTGTCCCTCATGTTTCTGTTGTTCACCTCTCTGGGGAGGGGATTATATATTGTTCATTGCAGTTGGTTTTGCCCCCTTATTCCACACCTTTTCTCTGTTCTTATCGTATCACTACTCCCATTATTGTCCCCGAAGGGTTTTCTCATCCTCTATTCTCTTTAGGGAATCTCTCAGAGTCCATGCTCTGGTTTAGCCAGATTTGTAAGGTAGAACTGGGGTCATGATAGTGGGGAGTGAGGGGTGCGGCGGAAACATTAAAGAACTAGAGAACTGTTGTGTATTCCATTGGTGTTAGCCTGCACCTTGATTGTCTCATTCTTTCCTTGTGTCCCTTCTGTGAGGGGATGTCCAATTGTCTACAGATGGCCTTTGGGTCTCCACTCAGATACCTATCACTTGCATATTATATTTGTCAGAATATTTCATTTTTGGTATTGATATTTTATTTAATGGTGTAATCTACCTTTTGACCTCCATTTGTTTCTAGAATTTTGTTATTGATATTTGTTTTACAGCAGATTAGAAAAATAATAAGCCAAATTTATTCTATATGTATAATTAATGCTTCTCTTTGGTTCTGTGATGTTTTAGTTTTTGTTCTAACAATACTTTTTTCTGTAGATGCATTGTGAAAGGCTTATGCAGATAAAATTCTCTGTCACCCCTACCCCAATTAGGTGAAATTTGCATTCTGCAACTATATCTAGTGCTCCTTGTCAGTCAACCTCTATCAATTAGCGAACTTTTCAAGTTATAGAGCAATATTCTATGGGACTACACTCCTGGTAAATGTTACATTTCTTATAGCCTCCTACATTCAATACCTTGTTTCTGTAAGTTTAATGGTGTGCATACTAGTGCTCAGAGATGAGGGTTTTGATCAATGTGTCCTTTTACCTTGACTAGATGTCCGTGTGTGAAGAGGCCCACAGAATGTGAAATCTGTTATGGAGATTTATGAGAATTCCATTGACTTAGAGCCAACTATGCTGAGATGGTATCTATTTTCTGTTCTATTGATAACATTTTTAACCTTTAAAGGGGGGAGGACGGAACTATTTCATTGACTCTACTAAAATGCATATCTCTTTAAAAAAGTTTTAAAAAATATTTCAGATCATTTCATGGTAAGTAAGGTAGGAAGTTTGCATAGAGTAATGTGGGTAGTTGAGCTGACATTCTCAAAATTTGCTGCTTTTTGAGTGTACTCGAGTTTTGTGGTGTAAGAAGTTAAGACTTTTATATTCTGCAAGGTTCCTCTCTTTATTTCTATCTTTTTGTGAATTTCTGAAAGATGCAAGGATACTATGCGTCTCCTAACTCCATACTGTGAAGGCTTTGAAGGCTTAGATGAAAGGGATGGATGAACTAAAACAGTCATTCTTCATCCTAAAAAGAGTCAGAAAGTGTTGGGTTCACAGTACCAAGAAAGGGCTTGCATAGAAGTGCTGAGTTATATCATATGTATGAGAACAAAGTGAACTCAAAAAGCAAACATTTTCTTCGGAAACAAAATGAAATCATCTATGCTTCCTACTGAGAGAGGGTAGAAGGAAAACAAAAGGCATTAATTAGGATATTGCAGGTTGTTTTTATTTTCTGTAATTGAATGATCTTAGTACATTTCATCAAAATCAAGTAGTGGGCCTTGTGTCTCTGTTTCTTTTGCTTATCACATTCCCAAGTCTCTATTCCCATCAGCTATATTCATGAAACCTCGTGGAAACTGAACCTGGTGCCACACATATTTGAGGGTTCTCCAAATTAGCAAAAGTTCAGAAATCTGAGAAAAATGTGTGCTGTTGGTCAGGAATTAGATGGCAAACAATGGTTATGGATGAAATCCATCAGAAAATATTTATTTTCCATAACTCTATTGTAATAAGTATTCTATCATTTTTGTTTTTACTTTGTGGCACCAGATTACCGTTGATGGGTAAATGTAGACTGTCTTTCATTGGTGAAGGAGTAAGGGCACTGGCAAGTGCTGGTTCTATGCTGTGTATCCCTGCATCCTCTCTGATATCCTTTATAAGAGTTATGGAATGGATGCACTAGGAAGGAAAGCAAAGTTATTCCTCAAGAAAGATAGTGAGAGCAGGTCATCTTTTATATTGGCATTGAAAATAGTGGCTATTCATACTTTTAAACCATATTAGTTAATTTATTTTATTCAGTAGCATTTGAAGTTGAGGACCCACAAAGGTCACAATAAGATGAATAAAATTTCTCAAGCAAATCTTATAGCTAGAACTAGAGTTACCACAGGTGATTTTATTATAGAAAAAGAAATTTCTAGTATTATGAAGCATGCAATACTATGCAATCTTTCATATTGTACAGAAAATATGATAGGATCACTAAGAGACAAAAATTAAGATGTTCTGCTGTACCTGAAAATAATTATTGTAGAATGCCATTTCTATATGGAATTAAGCATTCAACAATAAAAATAAGCAAATATTTTTTATCATGACCAGAAGGAACATCCATAAAACTTTGATAGGTTCAATCTTTAAGCACCTCTTTCTTCATTCTTTTCATGATCATATTATTCATTTACTGACTAAATCTAACTTAATCTCTTTTCAGAAAACAAAATAATTACAAATCAATGATAAACCTTAAACAGATCATCAAGTGACTTATAAAAGGTTACCATTTGCAGAACACTTTAAAGTCTGGGGCTTGTAAAACCATGTCACTGGTGATACTTGATCATAGCAATCTCATAGACTATTCTGACTATGTGCACATGCACTTTCACAAGTTTTTTGCATGCATACACACATGCACACATGTGTCCTAGTTCTTAATTGCTGCCAAGTCAAATCTTATCCATGGTAATTCCAGATATGCATAGCAGCATTGCCATATACCTAGTTTTAAAATGTTTACTTTAGGAAGGGATATGACCTCAAGGGACCTTGAATACTTTTGGTATAATAGATATCATAAAGCTTTCTCTAGAGTAAAAAAGCATTTATTGAACTGTATGATAGTGAAAGACTTTTTTCTTTTATCTTCTTTAGTTAAATGTATTTTAAAAAGAACTACAATGTATTCACTTGAATAGCTATAATTGAAATGACCGGTGATAAAAAGGCCTGGAAGCATGTTGAAACAATTGGATTTCTCCCGCCCTGCTGGTCAAAACAAAGCAAAACAAAACAACACAAATTTGCTGCCATTGAGACAATGCCAGCTCGTTATAACACTAAAAACCAGGCTAGCACTGACCCAGTGATTCTCCAGGACTGTAGACGTCCATGGGATTAGAAAGTTTCTGACTTCTCCCATGCGGTGATGATGGTGCCCACCTCCAGACCATGTGGATGGAAGCCCACTGCTGGCCATTATGCCACAATTATTGCAACTCTTGGATCAAAAGTTAGCTCGATCTTCCAAGATTCTTTATATGTCTAAGCTATACACAGGAAATTCCATTCCAAGATATGCACCCAACCAAAAATGTGTCTTTTTATCCACCAAAGACATCTACTAGAATATTCATAACCCCATACTTCAAAATCCCCAAATGTGCGTGTGCAATAGAATGAATACATCTAATAAAAGGTAGGTAGACTGTGAAATATTAGACAGCAATGAGAATGACTGAATGGTAGTTACTTCAAAAAATATGGATGATTGAATCTCACAAACATAATGACTTTTAGAAGCCAGGAACATAAGAGAATATTCTATATTGTTACAAGTCCGGTTAATGCTTAGTTTTGTTTGGTGATGATTAGAGCAGGACTTCACAATGACTTCTGAGTGCTGTGTTTTTATTTGGGATTAGATATATGATTGTGTTCCATTTGTGAAAATTGACATAATTGAACTCTGAATGCTAATGAATCATGTGCTTTTTTATATGCATTACATATGTGTATATATATATTTAAAAATTGCATGTATATATGAGAGGGTGTCAAAATGGTTTTTTTCCATATTGTGCATTTAATTCTTTTTTGCAAAACAACCTTATCACCTTCAGAGTACTGTCCACTGCACTTAATACCCATTTATCAAATCTGTGAGTCCAGTCTGGGAAACGTTTTGCAAGCTCATCTGCTTGGATGGCAGACAGCACTACCCTCACTTTTTTCTTCACCTCATCTACTTCATCAAACCACTGTCCTATCATATTCCTCTTAATTCACAGAAGCAAAAAGAAGTTGCAGAGAGTGAGGTCAGATGAGTAAGGTGCGTGGGGGGTAGAGAGGCATGCTGTTTTTTGCCAAAACCTGTTGCATTGGGATGGCTGCCTGATCAGGTGCATTGTGTGACAGCAAAAAATAAATATCAGGTCTTATGTCACACACTATTATGCAACCTCTAAATAGAAAGCTTGATTAATAGTCTGACCTGGTGAAATGAACTCCAAATGCACTACCAGTCAACATATTCCACTGTTTGTGGGTTGAAAACAGCCAAAAGGAGGTTTATTCACAACCAATATTTCACCTTTCTTTGAAATAAGAAAACAAGTTATACACTTGAATTTTTTCCATAGTGTCATCCTTGCAAACTGTATTCACCATCATAACAGTTTTTGCGCTGGTTTTCCTAAGCTGTTTCCTTAAATTAGCCATCACACACACACAAAATAAGCAAATGGATAGCTTTAGTTGCAACAATCTATAGCTTTAGTTAAAAGGAGCCACTTACGTATATTTATTTTATCTGAGCCAGCAAAACTGCTTTTACAAAAAAAGAAAAAATTCATGATGACCAGAGGGACACTTCTCAAGCAGCACCACTTGGGGCACCAATTCAGGTCCAGTTGCTCCATGCCCACCTCACTGGAAAAAGGCATACCAGGAAAGTTCCTCCTAGAAGTCTTTTTTTCCCATTGTTGGGGGAGGGAGGAGGGTTGGCCTTGTGTATTTAAAACTTATTTGCTTTTACTACTTTTAATGAGGATGGAATAACTCTATGCATAAGGCATATAAATGAATATACATAAGTGGATACTTTTAACTAAAGCTATAGATTGCTGCATCTAAAGCCTATTTGCTCTTTATTGAAAATACAACTTTCTAAGGATTCAGATCCTTCAGGTCTGAGACCATAAAAAAAGAAGATTACCATCAAACAATGTAAGGAACTCTGGTTCTCAGAGTCACCCAGGGTGCCTTAGAAAGTGACATTTTAGGCAAAGTTCACAGGAATTCATAATAGTGACTGAACTAAAAGGTAGGCAAGCAGGAGACAAGAGTCTGAAAGACAGGCTTTATGAGACTCAGGTGATAGTATCTAGAGGAAGCAGAATGTAAGTATCACAAATAAAAAACTTAAGGAGCCTCTGGAATACAGAAGCGTGGAATCTGAGTTGTGCAGGTGGGTCTTCGGAAGGCAGGCAGGAGATAATGACAAAAGCCAAAACAATAAGTGAAAACAATCATTGCCACTGAGGGGATGCCAACGCACAGGGCACTATAACTGTTACAGTTGAATTGCCCTGTGAGTTTCCACGACTGTCCCTCCTCACAGAGTACAGAACCCCATCTTTCTAATCTGAGAAGAAGACAGAGTAGTGTAAGACTACTTTTCACTGAAGGGTCATTGGAAGTTGGTTAACAAGAACTGGTCTTTTGTATAATGCACATATAATCAATAACTTTCTGAGTTATTGTATTTATTTCATAATAAAATATAGTGTATTCAATTTAAATATTATTAAGTGCAAAAGCATTTTTCTTATATTCAGATCACACATTCATCAGTTTATTCTAAACAAAACTTTTTTTAACATGTTTTTTTATGGTCAGAGGATAGTTGCAGGTAAGTTCTCTCAGGAATACATTTGTCTCTGTGACGTTAAGGGGCTTCAAAAGAATGACTTCCAATCAAACCTCTGGCTTCTAACGAGATCTGCTGAGTGTATTAAATAAGATGGTGAGGTCAGGTCAGAATCACTTATGGTGTGTGGGAGTTTTACAAAGGAGTAATCATCATCTTGAAAAGACATAAAGCTATCTCTGGAACATGAAAAAGTCTAGGAAAAACTGAAAACTGGATTGGGGGAAAAGAAGACAGCAAAGTTTGATTAAAGAATTTTTTCCAGTATGAGATTATATATTTTCATATTTTTTAAGGCAGCAAGGGCTGTTCTGTGAGAGTTTCATCGGGAAGTCTCATCCTAGCCAACCCACAGCCTTGACCTTACCCATTCAGAACTATTTTTATTGTAAACACTGAAAGGACATTTAAAATGAGTAAAATTTGAGGCCTCTGTACTCACAATGCACCGCTGAAGAGCTGAATCAGACTTTGGGGACTCTGTCAGACAGAGTTGGGTTTTCCCTAGGGTGTTCAGATTGTGAACCTTTCCTGCAGCAGGCAGTCTCATTTTATCCTTTGAAGGCATAGTGGCCAGGAATATCGATCTTATGATTCATAGAACACTGACATTGGAGGTTCAGCAGAGCTCTGAGTCATTCTGTATGCAAAAGAGAAGCCCTGTTGGAACACTGGGTTAAGCATTGTGTTGCTAATTGTAAAATCCACTGGTCAAATTCACCAGTAAGTCTGTGGGAAAGAGATCAGACTGCTCGCTCCCATGAAGATTTATCATCATGGCAACCTTAAAGAGCAATGCTACTGTGTCTTATAAAGTCCATTAGTCAGAACAAATCTGGTTTGTTGCCCTTTTCCTGTCCCCTAGGATGTCCAAACTGACTTGATCAACACCAAAGGCTTTATGGTTTTTCTTGAAAAGGCTACAGAGATAAAAACATTGCCTTTAGGATTGCGTAGACCTAAACATATAATTGAGGGAAAAATAGTTTTGCAATTTCATATTCCTGATTACTTAAAGTTTTTAGAATTTTGTGGTGATATTTTTTCTTATTTAAGAATCCTTTTAATTGCTTGATTTGACTACCAGCAACCAAATTTGCATTCACACTTTGAACTGATGGTTAAGATAATATCAGGAAAATAAATCCAATACTTCAAGGAGCACAAGACATTTCAAAAGTATTTTGGGGCTATGAGGAACCTGAGTTCTGAAGATACCGAGAAAAAAAGATCCAGGAAAGAATGCAACAAGCTATAAGGGAAGGGAAAAGTATATAGAGTGTACAGAATCTATTGAGACATAGGGCCAGAAGAAATGAATTCACGGGTTGCCTTCAGCACTGTGTAAGGAATAGTCTTGTAACAGCTCACATAAAGTCTTAAGGGACTAGTTTTAATCAATGCCAACCATATTAAATATTCCAGTCACAAAATCCTGTAACTCATTTCCACTATGTTGGTATGAAGAGGAAATTTTTTCAGAAATAGAAAATTGCTCAAATAAATCATAATTTTTGTGGACTTTGGTTGGAATAGATTTTTCCTACTTTATTACTAGAGAGACCTATAACATGAATGGCAATTTTAATGGAGTTGAAAAAAGTGATGGTCTAATGGTCTAATTTGTTTTCCATATATATCCTTTGGATTTTGTTTTGGAGAGCAATAGAGGACTTCTAAGGAGGGTAGAAAGAATGCATTTTTTTACCATGTACAAATCAGAAAAATAGATCTAGCTTACTAGATCAGAAATTAGTAAACTTTTGAGATGAAAGATTCAATCATTTTCATCACAAAAATATAAAGCTTATTAGAGTGTCATAAACAAACCAAAAATGTTACCATTATCTGAATAATATTCTTCAAACATTTACAATTTTACTTTAGAGCTACATTTGTGATATTCAAAGAACAGCGTAAGGCATGTAAAATGCAGGTTGCCTATCTCTGTACTAGGTGAAAGAACGTAGATTTATGCACATAGAACATAGATTTCATGTAAGACACTATTCTGAGAAGTGATACTTCCACTCATTTAACCTTAGAATATTTCATCTTTCTCAGCTATGCCCCAACATTGTGGAATATATGCTACAAATGGGGACAGTGAAGAGTATCAATGAGAGCAATCTCACAGGCTTCATCCTATTGGGATTTTCTGATCATCCACAGTTGCAGAAGATTCTCTTTGTGGTCATTTTGATCTTATATTTACTAACCATCTTTGGGAACACTGCTATTATCCTGGTGTCTCGTCTGGAACCCAAGCTGCAAACGCCCATGTATTTCTTCCTTTCCCACCTCTCCTTTCTGGACCTCTGTTTCACCAGTAGTGTTATCCCCCAGCTCCTGGTAAATTTGTGTTACCCCATGAAGGTCATCACCTATGGTGGCTGTGTGGTGCAACTTTATGTCTCCCTTGCACTGGGATCTACTGAGTGTGTCCTTCTAGCAGTAATGTCCTATGATCGTTATGTCGCCGTCTGTCGCCCCCTCCATTACACTGTCTTGATGCATCCACGACTCTGTATGACCCTGGCATCTCTGGCATGGCTCAGTGGGGTGGCCACCACGCTGGTACAGTCCACTCTCACTCTGCAGCTGCCCTTGTGTGGTCATCACCAGGTTGATCACTTTATTTGTGAGGTTCCTGTACTTATCCGGTTGGCCTGTGTGGACACCACTTTCAACGAGGCTGAGCTTTTTGTGGCTAGTATCCTCTTCCTTGTTGTGCCTGTCTCATTCATTCTGGTTTCCTATGGCTACATTGCCCAAGCAGTTTTCAGGATCAAGTCCACCGCTGGCCGGCAGAAAGCATTTGGGACTTGCTCCTCCCACATCATGGTGGTCATCATCTTCTATGGGACCATTATCTTCATGTATCTGCAGCCTGCCAAGAGCAGATCTAAGGATCAAGGGAAATTTGTTTCCCTCTTCTACACTGTGGTGACCCCCATGCTTAACCCTCTCATCTACACTCTGCGAAATAAAGAGGTGAAAGGTGCTCTGAAGAAAGTTCTAAGGAAGATTCTACAAATAAACTTTGCATGATTATCAAAATTATTTTAAATCATAAATTATTTAAGTGATTTTGTCGTGAATAACTGTTGAAATAATACATTTCACCTTTTCCCTTTTTTTTTTCATTGACCTTTTACTTTTTCCCATCATAATGCCCCTCTCTAGGGAGTTTTTCTATCCTAATAACAAGTCCAAAGCACATGAGACAAAGTCTAACAATTCTTCCTTCTGGAGAGTAGTGTCTATACTTCTAAGACAAATGTCTGTTCTTTTGGCAGTCCAACCAATTTATATATTTATATATATATATATATATATAAATTATAGGGGGCTCATATAGCTCTTATTACAATTCATACATAAGTCCATTGTGTGTCAAACACATTTTTACATCCACTGTCTTCCTCATTATCAAAACATTTGCTTTCTATTTAAGCTCTGACATCAGTTCCTCATTTCCCCCTTCCCCACTCCCACCTCCCTCATCCACCCTTGATAAAGATTGACTCTATGTTATTACTTTGTCAAATCTTACACTGTCTGATGTCACCCTTCTTCCACTTCCCCATTGCCCATACCCCAGGGAAGACATTATATGTAGATCCTTATAATCGATTCCCCCTTTCTACTCCATCTTTCCCCTACCCTCCTTGTGTTGCCACTCTCACCACTGGTCCTGACGGGATCATTTTTCTTGGATTCTCTATGTTTCTGGCTCCTGTCTGTACCAGTGTACATCCTCTGGTCTATCCAGATTTTTAAGGTAGAATTGGGATCATTATCATGTGAAAGAGGAAGCAATGAAGAACTAGAGGACAGTTTTATGTTTCCTCATTGCTACACTGGACCCCAACTGGTTTGTCTCCTTCCAGGGACCCCCTCTGTAAGGTGAAATTCATTATCTATGATGGACTTTGGGTCTTCAACCTGCACTCCTCATTTACAATAATAATTTTTTTAGTTCATTGATGTCTGATGCCTGATCCCTTTGACACCTAGTGATCACACAGGATGGTGTGCCACCAACACCGTAATTCAAACTCATCAATTCTTCTTGAGTCTTCCATACTCAATGTTCAACATCCCCATACATATGAGGTGATCGAGAATACCTTTGCTGAGTCAGGCCTACTTTAACTCTATTAAGAGTTGCTCAGGTTGTAAATATTTATAGTAACAGGTAACCCCCACTTTCTTCCTCAGAGCAACTGGCTCCTTTGAACAGCAGACCTTATGGTTAGCAGACCAATGCTTACCTTATCGTTATATAGCATAAATTATATCCTTTAAGATATGCTTTTCACAATTTAAAGTGAACTTGACAGTTTAAAAAATGATAAGAACCCACCATCTCTTTATTTGCTTTTCCAATAAAAAATCCAACCATTCAGCTTTCTCAGAACTCCATGTGTCTATGTTGCTATTTCTTAACAATTATTCTGAGCAAGATATAGTTTGGATATGATGGGAAATTGTGATGAAACAAAATTAGCTGATTCACAGGAAACTTTGAAGAGATGTGGGGATGGGCAAGCAAAATCCACAAAGTCAAAAAACATGAGGATTAATGCTGCACTTCAAATGTCATGGATAAAGAAGAGACAAAGAAATTTGTTCTCTGATTCTGCAATGGAACCAGAAACCAGTCCAAACAGCTTTATGCTACACTCAGCTTTCTAAGAAAAAACATGATTGTATTATATTCTTGGCTTTATAACAGGAAAAATTAATAATAAACCTTGTTACAAATATAAACCTATACTTTAATATATTAAACTACTTTTTTTACTTTTCACTTTTACTTTTTGTGAAATGCCCACAGAGAAATACAACGTTTCAAAATTTTTTAACAGCTATGATTCAAAAAAATTGATTGAATTCTTCAAATTATACATAAATCCTGACTACCCTTTTCCAAAATAAACTACCACCATTAATATGACTTACTATGAGGAACAGTTGGGGTTTCACAACCCATCTTCCTGATCTAACCAGGGAGAAGGAGAATTCCACTGCAGAGAAGCCCACGGTCATTCCCACAAGGCAGAAGTCAGACATTCTTCCAATCTCCATCCTTCTTTACCCTCTTCTGAAAACCATCATTCCTTGTGCAATGATTTGCTTTCTGGTAGGTTTAATAATTCATTGCAATGGCTACACCAACCTCATAAGAAATAGTCAAAATCAAAGAGGTTTATTAGGGGAGTTACTAGGTTAACAAAAACCAGGTCCAGAAAATGTTTAGCTTATAATCTTGTGTCCTAAGCAACAACTCTCCTTAGCCATCCACCCAGTCTCCATATAATCTTCAGTCTCACAGCAACATGGTTCTCTGGTCTCTGTCTCTGTAGGTCAAGAAGCCAGTCCACAGTTCTGTCTCACAGTCTTACAGTCTCAGCGTCATGACAATACTCTTCGATTATGTCTCTTGGCCTCCTTACCTTGACATTTGAACCCTGGTCTCAGCCAGGTTTTTTGGCTTGAACCCTTGGTGTCTGTAACTCAGTCTCTTGTGCCTCTTGGTCCCCAACCTTCAGATCCAGATCTGAAATGTGCTTCACTAGTGAGTCTTTATGGCCCTGGGATTCCCCCCCACCCCCACCTTGACATTGCTGTTATAAAGAGAAAAATGGCTTTGACAGAGTTGTGGATTTTGTCTTGCAACAGATCATACCCCGAAGGGCACTAAGAGCGATGACATGGTTCACACTCTCTAGTAAAGGGGATTCAATATCACCTTAATTGTGATCATTAGTATAGCAGAGAACACTCTCCAAAACAGGATGATAGCCATAGACAGAGAGACTAGAATTTGCAATATAGCAAAGGATTATTGTTAGATGGGCCATATTAAGTAATTGACTACAATTCACCTTCTTTGCAATAAGATTCTGACTTAAACTTTCAAGTTTCTGCTGTCCATGTAGTTCCACTTGAACAATTCTTTGGAAGATCCTGATTTTCTAGACTGACATACTCTACCATTTAAGCAAAACTATTTTTTTTGCCTCAAAGATGACCTTGGGAGACAGTTTTTGTTTTTAAAGTTCATTGTTTGAAGACTAGTTTCTGTCAGAGGCATAGTTTCTGTCTTCATCCTGCCTTACTGGTTCTAGAAGACTTAGATTCCATGAAGACTCTTGATTCTTTTCCCACATATGCCTCCTTTAGTTTAGGATTCTTCCACAGAATCTTTGAAAAATTGTTCAATAGTGGTATCTGAGTGCCTCCTTCTGGCCTTACACATTTGGAGACAACCATATACCCATTCATTTCTCCCAGTTCCTGAATATATTTCTCTCTTCTTTAGTCCAGGAATTGGAGATAAAATTGTTTAATCTTGGATGATCAAAAAACTTTAAAATAAAAAAAAATATTTTAGTAGATATACTACCTCATAGAAGCTAGTTTTCCATTTCTTCAACCTAACCTGTCTTTTATTTCCTATATTTGTCATCTAAAGCCAGTGGCAATGCAAAGAAAATGGACTTGCTGTGTATTTGCTCCTATAGAGATTCCATTAAAGAGAATCCCATGGAAGAATTCTGTGCTCGGAAGCAGGAGGCCTGAAGGCATTGGATGGAGAGTGACTAGATGTTTCAACATAACAGCAACTCGCTCCTTTTCTGAAGATGAGGGCTTTTTGCATCTTGATTCTGAAACTTGTCCTTGAATATATGGTATTATATACTTGACAGCATTACATTAAATTGTGTAGTTTACTGCAAAAAGCAATGTTCTGTGTTCATTGTATGCAGAAATCAGTTTATTAAATGAGATAATGAAGGGTCCAGGGGAGTGTCTTGCAGAATAATATGTGTAAAAATTTCAAATGAAAAATTAAAAAGTAGGAATTAACCATTATTTAATTAACCATTAACCATTATTTATAAAATAATTAACCATTATTTTATAACCATTATTTTATAACCATAATTAACCAGGCAGAAAGACATAACTACAAAGATAACGTACTTCCTATCTGCTTTCTTTTCAGTGTTTGAAATATTAATCAATCAATTATTTATTAACATATTTGGCAAGATTTTGATGAGAAAGTGCCTAATGATAGCTTTTGCTCAATGAGTTAACTATATTATAAAACAATAAAATTTGTCACAGGTAAATAACTATTACTATAAAAATGATTTGCCTTGGTTATACCTAGAGCTTCTATAATAGGAATGCCTTTAGTTGGAGCATTTAACAGGCAATTTAAAAGGTCAGAATTAAGTTAAGAGGACAGAAGTCTTGATTGAGGATAGCAGTTCTAGGGGAAGTTTCTGATTCTCAAGAAATTCTGGGAGAAGATCCTCATTTTGTGGTTCCATGGTAATGTGCATGTGGCATGACATCTATCATCTCCAATTCTGCTTGGCACAGCGCATTGACATGGAGCTGCCAGAAATTCAGGTGAAATTCAAAATAATATGTTGAACAAGAGATATCACTGATGATATCAGATGGATCTTGACTGAAAGCACAGATGACCAGAAACATGTTTTCTTATGTTTTCCTCACTGTGCAATAGTATTTGACTACATGGTGTTCTCATATATTTTTGTACGGATCCTATTTACTGAATATTTAATTACAAATATCTAAACACAAAATGGGCAAAAATCAAAAGATGAAATACATGTTTAATCAAGATGTAAAAAACAAAGCAAAACCTGAATATATGGTTTCCAAGTCAAAGACAAACCATAGCATCCCTATGGAACAGGCTAAATCTACTCAGCAGGTACAGACACATTTTCCTACATAGCAACTGGTAGGTTTAAATCACCTACTTTTTGATTAGCATCCTAGAACATGCTTTATCAGAGTGACAAAAAAACAAGTAAAACCATATCAACTTCCATCATGTCAATTCCATTTTACAGAAATACTCTAGGGCAGAGCAGCCTGCTTTCTAGGGTATCTGAGGCTGTAAATGTAGGGAGCAGGCTGCTTAATAATTCTTCCTTAGAGTGACTGACGAGTTTATACTGCTGACCTTGCATCCCAACGTATAATCCATTATAATACCAGGGCTCCTATAATATTTTCTATGCAGTTGTTCAGTGCCATTAAGTTGACTCATATAGACTCTATGTACAAAAGAACAAAACACTTCCAGATCCTAAGCCATCTTCACAATTATGCTTCTCTTTCAGCCCAATGTTGCAGTCATTGGGTCAAACATCTTTTCAACTGTCTTCTTCTATTTGCTGCCTCACTCCTTTAGCAAACATGATATCCTTATTAAGGGGCTGTGTCTCTGATAACATGTGCAAGTTACATGAGAAAAAGACGTACATTTTTTACTTATAAAGGGTATTCCAGTTACCTTTCTTCCAAGACAGATTGGTTGGTTCTTTTGGTCGCCCATGATATACTTTCAACCTTTTCCACCAGTATCACAACGCAAACACATCAATTCTTCTTCAGTCATCCTTACTCAATATCCAAACTTTCACATGCATAATGAAGCCATTGGAAATATCATGGCTTGAGTCAGGTGAACCTTATTCCTCAGAGTAACATTCTTGGTTTTTCAATACTTTAAAAATGCTTGTGTAGCAGAATATGGAATTCAGTACATCCCTTCATCTCTTGACTGCTGCTCCCATTAGGATTTGTTCTGAATCATGGCTGGGAAAATCCCACCCAACTTCTTCAAGACCCCAAACAGTTGGAGTATCTCCTCTTCAAATGGCAGTGGGGATACCCACCTGCCCTTCAAGAGCCTTTACGTAATTGTGGGGAACTCTTACTCACACTTTGTGGTGGTTACTTGACTGGAAGAACATCTGCCTGCCATCCTCAGCACTCCACATGGCTGGGGGACCCCATGGCATCCTCCCCAGTCTTACATGTGATTGAGTGAACTTCCTCTTGCTTGCCACACTACTTCACATGGTCTAAGGCATCTCCACCAGCCCTCTCCAGTGCTCCATGCTTCTATAGGTAACTCTACCTTAACTACACAGTGATCTTGACAACTAGGGCAATTCTGTCCACCATCCACAGTGCTCTATACTAAAGCAGGCACACTCACCTGTCCTTGATGTTATTTCCATTGCTGCAGAACCCTCCACACGTGCTCTGAGGTTCTTCAAGTGACTTTGGGCTACAACACCCCAACATCCCATGAGGTCATCTACTGCAATGCCATCCTTGGCCCAAAACCATTCAACAAGCATCCCCTGAATGAAGCATCCAAATTGCCCTCCAAACAGCAGAATATGAGTTACTAAGGGAAAGAGTGAAAGCAAAGGGGGAATAAAGCAGCAGTCCGATCGACCAGGGCAGTTAGCTGTGGGCAGCTTAAAGAAGCATTCTTACAAGTATCCCAGAAAGAGAGCCCAGTCCTCTTCGATTCCCTGGAAAATTAGCCCAGACCCTCTAAAACAACAAGCAAACAGCAAACAGTGCCAACATACTCAACAAAAAGACAGGAGAAACAAAGGCATAAGAATAAGTCCTGAACCTAATGATGTTCATAGAACATGCAGATATCAATCTGCCACAGGGATAAAGATGCTACTTGGAGTCATACAGAACAGGACAGAAGTAATACAGAAAAAGGATATAATTATAGAGGATATAAAGTTGAAGCACCAAAAGGAAATACCAGACCAATGTGATGAGGGAACAAAAACCAGAAGCAAAAGCTGCAGACAGCTAACAGACTCGAAGGATCAGAAAAGGACACCAGTGACCTAGAGCAGGGGTGTCAAGATCAATTAAAATAAACAACTTTGGGTCTGAGCTCCAGGGGTGTAGTGGTTGTGCGTGGGACTGTGGCCCACTGGGATGGAGGTTCAATTCCAGCAGCAGCTCCACAGGAGCAAAAGAAAAGGAGAAAATCATAAAGCCAGCTGGAGAAAAATAGGAAGTCACCAATAAGGTTACCCAAATAAGAATATTCTTAGACTTATTAGTGTATAGTATGAAGAAGAGGAGAGACTGGAGTAACATATTCCAAAAATTGAAGGAAAATAATGCAAACCCAAGAATACTATCTCCATTCAAATTATCTACCAAGATAGATGGAGAAGTAACAGTCTGTCCAGACAAGGAAAAACTCAAAGAATACATTAAAAGAAACCCTTCCTACAAAAGATCCTTGCCAACCTAGTATGAGTAGAAGATCAACACTCACTAAGCACAAATAAGAGACCATCACATAGAACCAATCCATCCAGAGAAAAACAATGAGAAAATGACCCTCAAGATAGCATTGGCTTAAGGGTGGAAAGAAGGAAAGAGTGAATCACATACACACATGCACAACACACTAATGAGAACTGAAGGTAGGGAAATAACCAACGCAAAAGACAGACGATGAAATCATAGATTTCATAGCTGAATGTAATAACCCTGAATATCAATGGACCGAATTCAGGCATTAAAAGGTAGAATTAACACACTGTCTTAGAGAAAAAATAACTCTTCAATCTGCTGCACACAGAAGATGCATCTCAAAATTACAGACAAAAATTGGCTGAGAAACAAAGGATGGAGAAAAATATACTAAGCAAATGTTGATTAAAAAAACCCCAACAGGCCTTTCAAACCTAATCTCGGACAAAAGTTGATCATAAGTTTCAGGTCATAACAAGAGAGAAGGAGGGAGCTCTACAATGCTCAAGAGAAAAATGGACCAAGAACCAGGGGGCAAAATAGATTCATATGCACCAAATAAGACAACTGTGAAATTAATCAACCAAATGCTCTACGAGATGAACAAAGAAGTCACAGACACAGCAGTCGCATTTGATGAATTTAATAAACTACTCTCGAAGAAAGCTAGATCACAGGGAGAGAAACTTAACAAAGAAGCCATATATAAACATTATGATTAGACCACTCAACCTGATAGATATTTTCATAGCTATCCACCTGAATGCAAAAAGAATCACATTCTTTTCAAGACCATGTAGCACATACTCGAAGCTAGACCACATTTTGGGACATAAGTCAAATATGTATAAGTGTAAGCACATTGAGTTCATACAGAATTCTCTCTGAAACTACTATGCCATAAGGCTGGAAATCAACAAAAGGATGATGAAGAAAGCAAGGGCAAATGATGGGAGGATCAATAAATATCTATTGCAAGAGTAGTAAGTACTGTTCCAGACCAGAGATGAAATTAAGTTCTCAGAAAACAACAAAAATGAAAATATGACATACCAAAACCTTTAGGACACAGCAAAGGCAGTTTTCAGAGGAAGTTTCATAGCAATACAAGCACATCTGAAAAATGAAGAAACTCATCACTTATATACTAGCACAAAACTTACATCAATCAGAGCAGCATCAACAGGACAATCCTACTCATAGCAAAAAAAAAAATTAAAATCAGGGCAGAGATTCATGACAGGGAAAACTTGGAAAAAATTAATACAGCTTAAAGTGTTTTTTTTTTAAGAATTAGCAGAATCCACAGACTTCTGGAACATCTACACAAAGGAAGGAACAGCTTTCAATGGAAAGGATGAGGGATGAAACAGGGGACATTACAAAGAACCCCAGTGAAATCAGACGCATAATTACACAGTATTATGAAGTATTCCAATGAATTCAAGAGCTTGGAAAATATGGACAAATTCTTGGAAAAATGACCCCTCCTTAGACTATCCCTGATGGACGTCATGAATCTGAACAGACCATAGCAATAGAAGAAATAGACAAGGTTATTAAGACATTACCAACAAAACAATCCCCCAGGCCAAATGGCTTCACAGCAGAATTCCACCAGGAATTCAAGTAAGAACTGACAGCAATCCTAAAGGAACTTTTCCAAAATATAGAAAAAAAAAAGACAGCAAACTCCCACATTCTTTCTATGAAGCTAGTATAACTCTGAAAGCAAAATCAGGCAAGGATCACACAAGAATTGATCATTAGCCATAAAAGAAATGCAGATTAACTATGAGATAACACCTCCTACCCTCAAAGATAGCCCAATTAGAAAATCAGAAAGAACATAGGAGGTCCTATGGGACTTGATCAAGGGCGATGTAGCGAAGAGGAATTTCTGAGACCCAAATGCAAGCCAAATATGATAGTATGACAAAAGAAAAGTAAAAGGAAATAGAGGAAAGAATGAAGAGGCAAAGGAGATTTATCAAGGTCTAAATAGAAGCATGTGCATGTGCAAATATCTTTATGTATATAGCGATAGGGAAATAGATCTATGTACATATATTTATATGCTAAGTACTAAGGTAGTAGACATTGGGCCTCTACGCAAATATTCCCTCAATGCAAGAACACTTTGTTCTAATAACCCATCATTTTGTGATGCTTACATTCCCAACACGATTGCTAAAGACAAAATGGGTGCATAAGAAAATGTGATGAAGAAATTTGATGGTGCCAAGCTATCAAAGAATATAGCATCTAGGGTCATAAAGGTCTGAAGATAAACAAGTGATCATATAGCTGAGAAACCTCAAAGTCCACATTGAAGAAGATTGAGTGATCATGAGGTGTTGATTGGATCGATATGAAGCATTGAAAACCCAGAACAAAAAATCATAGTAATGCTACTTAGGGGAAGCGAGGAGTGGAGACTCAAAACCTATCTGTAGACAATTGGACATATCTTTACAGAAGCATAACAAAGAAGAGATGAGTCAGTCAGGGTGCAGTATAGCACCTATGAAACATACAACTTTCATCTAGTTCTTTAATGCTGCCCCCATGCCCGGTATTATGACCCCCAATTCTACCTTACAAATCGAGCTAGACTATAGCAGGTACACTGGTACAGATAAGCACTGGATACACAGGGAATCCAGGACAGTTAAGTCCCTCATTACCAATACTGAGACTCCCAATACCAGGAGGAGAAGGGAGAGACAAGGGGAGAAAGGCAGAACCGATCACATGGTGTACGTATAACCCCTTCCCAGGGAGAATGACATCAGAACAATGGGCAAAGGGAGACAATGATTGGTGTAATAAATGAAAAAAATATTATAAGCTATCAAGAGCTCATGAGGGAAGGAGGGTGGGGACGGGGGAAATGAGGTGATATCAAGGGCTGAGGTACAAAGAAATGTTTTGAAATTAATGGCAACATATGTACAAATGTGCTTGACCCAATAGATGGCTGTATGGATTGTGATAAGAGCTGTATGCACTCCCAATACAACGATTAAAAAATAATTAGTTATGGATCAAGTAAGATGCAGTCCTTTAAAGCTACAATCTTTTCTTTGCTTATGATGGTGTTATGTATTGGTTCATTTTTAAAGATTTTTGTTTTCTTTCCTTGAGTTGTAATCCATGCTGAAGTTTCTGAATCTTGAGTTTCATTCAGTATTTATTTTGAATGCTTACTCTATAAAGCATGTGCAAAATCATCAAAACGAATTATACTTACATAAATATTAGAAATGTGTGCAATAATGTTCTTGAAATTTTAAAATGAAAAAAAGAAATTTTAAAATGCAAGTGAAGTTGGTAGAAGTAGATCTAAATAAATGTGGAGGCATAACTTCATTATATCTAAAGAGAAGCAGAATTTTTCACAAAGTGATCAATAGTTAAAAATATAACCCCACTCAATATTGAAAAAGGAAAAATATTGAAAACTGGGATTAGCAAGGGCTAGAAATATGTAGATCTTCCTCCAAAGGGAAAATATCTCATATATTTCCCTCATGTGATATTCAGATATTGTTTTTATGTGTGTTTATTCTTACCAACCTACAGAAGCTGACATTGCAAGGTACAGCCCTCGGGGTTCACGGACTACTTCAAGAGAGAGTTGAGAAAAAGACCCAACAAACATATACTTTTTTAAATATTGAGAGTCAGCCAAGAAGAAATGACATTAACAATTTTACAGGGTAATTTTTTATCCATCTAGATAAAAGGCAAAAATTCAGTAACCTGTTTTCAATTCATACTTTACATCATTCAAAGAAATCAATTGTAGATAGTTTGGCTCATAAGCCTGTAAGCCATCCAGAATTTTAGAGGCATTTACACAAAGTTCTTTAAAGATAAATCTCTAAAAACCTTAGAAGATCACATATATTAAATTAACTTTGCAATATGAATGCATACTTAAAGAGCAAAATAAAGTGGAAATTAAGACAGAACACACAAGTAAACAAATAGCATGTTCACATTAGCACAGATTGAATAAAATAATTATTTTAGCATAATAAAAATGAGAAAAGTAAACTTAAAAGTAGAAGAAAATACCTAAAATAAATTGCAAAAATAATTAATATTCATAATGCATATATAATACCTATATAATAATTAAAATATAAACAAATAAAATATTTCAGCAAAAACTGGAAATCAAAATGGTCCTTCAATCTATTTGAAGAATGAAAAATGAATGAATCACAAGAAAAAGTTGCTACATAAGACTGAGAATATTTTACACATACCTCACATTAACCATGTTCACTGTTAATAGCAAAGAAATAATGCTAGATGGTGAAACTTACAGGCTGCATTTTTAAATTGCATTCTTTACATACTAAAAAACATTGGTTCAGGTAGGACAGGGTTAAGGATGAATATAATCATGAGGTGAAATTAATAGAAATAAAATATTAAGAATGAGAATCTAATCCCAGGATCTCTAATTGAATTTATGGCTATTTTCCAAATGCTTTGCCTAATTGAACCTCTGAGTATGAAGAGAATTACACTGTTCAATTAATTCTCTTTTAACTTTTTTTAAAAAATAATTTTATTGGGGGCTCTTATAGCTACTACAACATTCAGTACATCATTTGCATCAAGCACATTTGCACACAACTTTTTATCTTATGTTAGACTACCAAAAAATAATGTTTGGGGACCCACTGGGATTAATCAAACTCTTCTTTGTAAGGTGCTCTCAAAGGACAAATTTGAAATATAAAGATTCTTGTCTTCAGAGGCTTTAGAAATGTGACAACTTTCTCTTACTATATCTTAGTTACTGATCGCTATTGTATCACAACTACAAATATTGTAATTCATAACTTAGTTGAAACCAGATGGAATTTGTATGGAAGAAGATGAAGATGTTTATAATTTTGATTTCAGCATTATATTTATGCTATAATACTAAGGCATTTTAAAATATTACCTGACACATACATACAGATAATTTGAAGTTCCTTTTCAGGAAAAGAAAGAGGAGCTGGAAATTTTGAGCAAACTAAAATTTTTCAATGGCCAAGTTCAGCAGAAATCAACCCATACCATGCAGTAAGTTTTAATTAAGTGGTATTACATAACTTGAGGAAATAAAATTTTAAGCACATTATTTTGTTGTTCAACCAGAAAGTGTGTGAACAGAATTGCATATCATGTTATGTTCAAATTTAACTGCAAAGTATTATGAGTTTTAAAAAACTGTTCACATATTTCATCTGGGTAATAGTTGTCTTGGAATATGGAAGTGAGGAAATTTATGCTATATTGATAATAGCGAGGAAAAAGAAAGGGAGATATGAATGGTATAAAAGTGTCAATGAATAGTAGGAATTTGATGTGCCTATGTGTTTTCTACAGTGATGATATTACACGCTTTGAATGCACACTCATGTTGTATAAAAGATGATCTGTGCACCTTTTAACATATTGGCATTTGTTTTAAAATGTTACTCAATTATGCAATTGTATTATTTTCCTTCAACCTTGTATAATAGTATTCAGTTAAAGATCTCTGATATCTGTCCACATAATTAGTGTTGATATATTATTCAACTAAGTATCTCAACAAATGGGAGAAATATAAAGCAATTTTTTCAGAAATACTGCATCGAACTGTTGTCAAAATAATCTCCTCAAATGTGGTTAGTTATCTTTTGTGCTCCCATACAACATTTTCCTATCCACTTCTTTGTATCTAACCCTTCAACTCTAAATTCTAGACAACAAGTAAAAAGAAACAAAAGAAATATGATTCTCTCGTGGACAACCATCAGCCACTAAATTGAAACATTTTTGGTTCTTTGCTTGCTTGTTGAGAAAGAAGGGTGTACTTGTTGAGCCTTCTCTTTGAAAAACACATGACGCGATAGGCAAAGAAGAGTGCAATGTACACAATCAATGGTTCTGTTTTTTAAAAAGAGGCAATTGATTGAAGAACACTGTCTGAAATATTTATTCAACAAATGCTATTATTATGCAAAACTTCCAGATTACTTTTTAAACAAACTGCTGTGGCAAAAGAGAAGCCATGACACTCTAGAGCAGCAAGTAGTGAGGGAGGAGCTGATCTATAATAGATAGCGAAGTTTTGGATATGATGGAAATGTTCTCAGTCCAGATTGAGGCAGTGGTTTCTTACATGCATTATAGTTTTTAAAACTCAATAATTTAGGGAAAGATATATTTAAGAATTTGCATGCACACATTATATATATGGAACTAAACACAGATGTTGCCATTTTGCTACCATATAAGGAAAAGTGCGAGATGAAGTGGGAGATAGATCTTAAGAGAGATTTGTAATTGAAATTGTTTAAATAATTTAGATGTTTGTTTTACATGCCCGATATTCTGTGTTTTATGTCAGTGTTGAAACAACTCTGAAGACGAGGACACAGCAAAAAAGATTAGATGGGCTGGGATCAGCAGGGAATATTTCAACCAATCCACAGATACTATGATCATACTGTGAAAAATTTGGCCCATCTATCTTGTCCTATGTGACTCACCTTTTTAAAATGTTATGCTAAACATTATGAGGCAAAAATATTCAAAGCCTAACTCAGAAAAGCCTTGTCTATCATTCTTTAAAAAAAACAAAACAGCTGCAGGACAAAAAACTTCATTTGGCCCCTTGTCTCTCATTTCTAAAAATAGTCCTTGTACTTCTACAGCAATCTAAGGTTGCTTTGCCTTCTAGAATAGCCAGGCAATGCTTAAAGAAGTGTAAATGAATTGGAAGTTCTTAGTTCCCCACTTTTCCTGGTGGTCTTTTGAAGAGAGGAAGGAATGATGAGGCCACTTCCCTCAGGACTGGTCTCCTCTTTAAATGATAGTCTCCTTGAGTGGTCAGGTGAGTATTCACGGTGTCAGTTGGATTTTGGTTATAAACGTAGCTAGGGTGTGACCTTAGTGAAACTTATGCACTATACCAGCTGGAGGCATGTAGAACTCTCCATTGTTATCCACCTAGACACTCTTCAGAATGTTGCAGAAATAAACTTGGTAGACTGAGATTTGGGGTATCCTTCAACTGTCGTTCTAGATGGAGTATTGGTGGGAGTTTATAGGGCACCTAAATAAGCCTACCTGGCCTATGAGGTTCAGCAGAAAGTAGGCCCTCTTAAATTCCATATCTAGTATACAAAGTGAAGTACATAGGAAGAGTTATTTTCTCTGCCCAGTCAACCTTCTCACATATGGGGATGCTCAAAATAGACCTTCATCTGCTTTGGTGTTCTTTTAGTAAGCTATTTTAAGGTATAAAAGGAACCTCCAAATCCAATTCAAAGTTGTTAAGTATTAAATCTTAAACCAGAAAATGAGACCAAAACAAAGACAAGGGAGGCCATTAGCACAAGCATATAATGACATATTTGAGTTTGCATATATTTGACTTACTGTTTACATTGGAAGAGCTAAATCTCTTTTGGAGTGCCCACATAGATTCAGCTTCCATTTATTTCTATCACCATTGAAGAGCAATGTAAACATTTTTTTCCTAGAAAAACACACAGGCAGTGTGTTTCTTACCACTGGTCTAGTTCGTTCATGAAGGGGAAGTTTCACTCTGAGGGGCTCACCTGGGCTTGCCTTTGATCATAATTGGGGTGGTATAACACCATGATCATGAGTTAGACCATGACATACATGACTAAAGGACTATAAACCAATTTCATAAGCTTATCTGTAATAGTATACCAACCCCATCAGGAATAGTGTAACCATCCTCAGATAGACCGTGATGGCCCTTTCTCAATTCTGTGGTTCTAATTGAAACTGAGATCAGTTGATCTCAGCATAGCTCATGAGTCTGTAATAGGTCTGTTACTTTCTTTCTTTAATGTCATATTTCTTTAATGTCTTTAATGCCAATGACTGTGAATCCTTGGAGGACATTATGGCCTCATACTGTTTGCTTCCTCATCTGGATAATTTTCTTGTTTTGTCTTTTTTAAGATTTAATAACTGGATCTCTATAACCTATATTTGATTTTGGGTGTCTTTTCCTTCTAAAAGTGCCTGAAATTGTTATTTCACCAAATAAGTATGGTTAAGAGTAAGTTTCTTTTCTCAGTTGCTAATACAATTTTGTGTTTAATTTACAAAAATTAAAGGAAATTATAGCAAACTTTGCAAAAGTTTGTCGCCTTTGTAACTGTAAACAGCCCTGGCCTCTGAAGCCAGACTTGCAGCTGTGCTGCCATTCACTTGTTAATTTCGAAGATCACGATATGCTAATTGCCTAAGCTTGCTTGCCCTATAAAACTGGCTTACTTCTCA
>PVJH01007155.1:0-95148 GCA_004026705.1 Nesogale talazaci | reverse complement strand
TTTCAAGACTGTAACTCTTTATAGGAGAAAGCCCCATCTTTTCCTCTTGGAGCAGCTGGTGGTGTCGAATTGCTGACTTTGCAAGGAGCAGCCCCACACAACACATAACTACTACACCAGTCATGTACAATCTTCATGATCATGCTTGAGTTCATTATAAGATCCACCATGTACTTACTTAAATTAATTAGTTAAAAAAACCTTTTATTGGGAGTTCTTATAGGTATAGTAGCAATTCATAATTCAGTTAGTTCAAGGATGGTTATATAATCGTTGCCACCATCAGCTTCAAAGCATTTTCATTCTTCTTGAACTCCTAGGTAACAGCTCCCCTTTATTCCCTCTCCATGGCCCTCAGGAGCCATTATTGTTGTTATATTATTATTATTATCCAACTTCCACCATATTATTATTATTACATCATCCAAGATACCCATTCACTTACAATTTTGTTTTTCGTTCCCCTAGAGTGGGATTACACAATCGTCATTGCTATCACCTCCCCCACCCCCTCTCTTCCCAGACCTCAGGGAACTGTTCCTCCCATTACTGTTTGTGAAGGTTATCTATTTTGGCTTTCATAATTAGATACATGAGCATATTCATGTCTAGCTAGGTTAATGAGGCAAAAGAAAGAACCATAATAGTGAGGTGAGGAAATATTAAACAACTAGACCATAGTTGGGTGTGTTTCTTTTTTAATTTATTATTATTATTATTATTATTATTATTATTATTATTATTTAATCATTTTATCAGGTGCTCATACATCGCTTTTCACCATACATAGTTCAATACATAGTTACATGTACTGTGCCAAGCACCCCCACATGCCTGCCCTCGTCAATATTCTCCCAACATCTGCCTTTCTCCCTTGATATGAGCTTCTCTTCCATCCCCCCCATCCTTACCCCCGCAGTCCTCATTATTCTGCAAATCATTATTGATTTGTCATATCTAACACTGCCCGACATCTCCCCCTGCCCACTCCTCCCTACATCCATCTTCCAGATAGGAGACAGTCTGCAGATCCCCATAGCTGGCTTCCTCTCTCCACCTCACCCTCCCTCCACCCATCTGGCAACTCCACTCTCACCACTGACACCCAGGGGTTCTTCCACTCTGAGTTCCCTGCTTTTCCAACTCCCATCTCCACCAGTGCACCTCCTCCTGTCCAGCTGGACCTGCAGGGCAGAGTTGGGACCATGACGGTTGGGGTAGGAAGCCTTCAGGAACTAGAGGAAAGTTTTATGCTTCATTGCTACGTCACTGCCCCTTGACTGACTCATCTCCTTCCCGTGACTCCCCTGTAAGGGGGTGTTCAATTGCCCACAAGTGGGCCTTGGGTCCCCATTCGTTCTCCCCCTCATTCTTATTGATTTGATTCTTGTTAGGTGATTTTTGATATCTGCTCCCTTCCACCCCTCGTGATCACACAGGTTGGTGTGTTTCTTCTATGTGGGCTTTGCTGCTTCTGCGCTGGATGGCCACTGGTTCACCAGTTGTGTGTTTCACATCCTGATCTTTACATCCCTTCCAGTGGTCCTTCTGTGAGGTGCTGTCCAACTACCTTCAGGTATATTTGGGGCCTCCACTTTATTCATGCTCCTTCGCTTATAGTTATAGCTAGTTTTTGTTTTTTGAACTTCTGGTACTTGTTCCCATTGACACCTCATGGTCACACAGGCTGCCTGTTTTTTCCATGTTGGCTTTGCTGCATCCCGCCAGATGGTTGCTTGTGTAACTTCAAGCCTTTAAGACTCCTGGTGCTATGTCTTTCAATAGGCAGGCAGCACCCATTTTCTTCATCACATTTGCTTGTGTGCCCACTCTATCTTCAGCAATCTTGTCAAGAAGGCGATATCATACAGTGTCAAATTATTACAAGAAACCGTTTTTGTACTGAGGTAAGATTTGAATGGAGGCCCAAAGTCCATTTGCTGCCTTTTTGCGTTTATATACACACATGTATACATCTGTCTTTATGTCTTTGTATATATAATATGTTTATCTATATTTATATTTGAAATACATATATAATTATATATATAATTTTTTACTTTCTTCTATCTTCCTCTTCTTTTATTTCTTTCTGCCCTGCCATCATGATTATCCACCATTCATCTCTCCATAATTCTTATTGTTTATGTTTCTTTTTTGGGGGGAGGGGCATCACTGCCTCTGGTGGTCGTGGGTGCTACCCAGTGCCACTCCTGAGAGCCGCTGCTGGATTTGAACCGCCAAATCCGTGGGCTGCAGTCCCGCACTCAACCACTTACGCCACCAGGGCTCAGCCCCATTGTTTATGTTTCAATTAGCAAACACAACCAGGAATCCCGCATCCTTCTCATCATTGTTTTAATGCCCTTGCTTTCCCCATTCCTGTAGTTGTTGACTCAACCAGTCCTCATACCTCCTCCTCTTCCATAATCCACATCCCCCCAACTGGTGGTCCATCTTTTCTCCATGGACTTGTTTATCTTGCCCGTCTTAAATAAATAGACCTACAAAAGAAGAAAAAAAATTAAATAGTTTATTAAAAAAGGAAACTTAGTCATGTTTATACTTGTTATACTGTCCCAGAATACATGAGTATCTCTGTTAAATACTGGGAAGGACTTGTTACAATCCAACAGACAAGTCCCCCTTTCTCTCTGGGTTCAAGTTCCCTGGACTTGCTTACCCACAGCACTTGGACTCTTTTAGTCCTCAGCATTCATTGCCAAAGGGCATGCATCCTAAAAGTCCCCATGGCTCTCTCTACAGCCAGGGATGCAGCAGTCTGATGTGTAACCTCCCCCCACCCTCTAACTCCCTCATTCTATCTTTACACTTTCATTGGGGCCCCTTGTGGATAAGTCCCAACGAGTACAGATGTGGTGTCCCACGCTGCCCCTAGTCAGAAGTCTCTAATTGGGACTCTTCAGGGTCTTCTTGGCTTTGTTCCCATTGGTGGTGTGTTACACTCTGCTATGAGGTTGCTCCCACGTGGATGGGACAGACTGACCACTCTCCTGTTTGTCTTTTGTGCTGTTCTCTGTAGCACTGTGATCTAGGAAGGGGGCAGAGAAGACATCATGTCTCAAGCAGGATTGACCTACCAGTCCTCTGTTAAGTAGCTGCTCCACTCAGCAACGTCACCCCTCCAGGATTGACTCACCCCAATGAGGTCTACTCTTTCTCCCTTTTCTGTGGACACATAAGCAATACCCTTCCCCGGGGTGGGTTAGTGCCTGGATCCCTCATTGCCATCTTTTTTCTTCCCTCCTTATTCTGTGGACCTTAAACGTTGGTGTAATAAGATGTCTTTCAGCCCAAGTGCCGTCTACATATTTTTCATTTCTTCTTTTTATTTTTTTCATGCCTTTTACATTTTCTCCCTGCCTGTTTTGCTGCTTGAACCTATCTCTGTGGGCTCGTGTTGTACTTGTCCTTTTGTGCTAGGCTAACTTCACTCAGTACCATATCTTCCAACTGTTTCTATGAGATGACTTGCTTCATTTTTTCATCACTGTTTTGTAGGCATGTGTTACACTGCATTCTGTGCATACACCAGAGTTTTTTCAACTAATCCATCTACTGATGGAAATTTAGGCTGTTTTCAATTCTTGTCCACTGTGAACTGCACTGCAATGAACACTGGAGTGCAGATGTCTAGTGGTTTCTCTTTCTTATTTCTTCATGCTCAGTAGGGGGATTCTCGGTCATAAGGTCACTCAGTTTCTATTTGTTTTAAGAATCGCCAAATCACTCTCCAGAGTGACTGTATGACTCAACCTAATCACCACAGTGGATGGAGTTCCTACCTCACTACACCTTTTCCACCTTTTGTTGTTTTCTGCATTTTTGAATGGGACTATCTTCAAGGGTACTAGGTGGTACCTCATTGATGTTGTTTTTTAAAATTCATATTTCCTAAATGGTTAATGATCAGGAACATTTTCTCATATGTCTATTGACCATTCAGGTTTCCTCCTTTGGGAATCTTCTGTTTAGGTCTTTTGTCCACTTCCTCAGTAGACAACTCATTTTTTTTCTTTTTTGTAGACTTGCAATGTTTTGTACATTTTTAATAATAAGCCCTTTGTCTGATATGTCATCGCTAAATACTTTTTTTCGTCTGTTGGTTCTCGTATTACACCCTTGCTGAAGGTGTTTGAGCGATACAAGTCATTTATCTTTAGTGGATCCCCCTTGTCTATCTTAAATTCCTCTGTGTGTGTATCCTTTCTTACTTTGAATGGCCCTTTATTACCTGTGCCAAGGTTCTTAGGATTGTTTGAATTCTTTCATTGATGATCACAATAGCTTTGGGTTTTATCTTAAGGTTTGTGGTCCAGCTTGAATTTATTCTTGAGTATGGCATGAGGTAGAGGCCTTACTTCAATTTTGTGAGGGTAGATATTCAGTTTTTCCAGCACCATTTGTTAAAGAGGTCATCCTTTTCCCATTTCATGTCTTTTTTTGGCCCTTATCAAAAATTAGTTATGTATATGTGGCTAATTTTATTTCTGGATTTTCTTTTCCTATCCATTGGTCTTTGTATCTATGACTATACCAGTACCAAGCTGTTTTGATCACTGTGGTTGAATAATATATTCTAATCAGGTAATATCTTTCCACTTTATCTTCTTGAGGAATTCTTTTTTTTAATCATCTTATTGATGCTTGTACAACTCTTAACACAATCCATACCTTCATCCATTTTGTCAAATGCATTTGTACATTTGTTTCCCTCATCATTCTCAAGATATTTGCTTTCCATTGGAGCTCCTGGTATCAGTTCCTCACTTTTCCCCCTCCCTCTCTATTGCCCCTCCCTCAAGAAACCCTAATTTATAAATTATTATTTTGTCATATTTTACACTGTCGGACATCTCCCTTCACCCTCTTTTCAGCTGTCTGTCTCCCAGGGAGTAGGTTATATGTAAATCCTTGTAATCAGTTTTCCCTTTCTAACCCCCTGCCCTCCACCCTCCCAGTGTTGCCACTCTCACCACTAGTCCTGAAGGGATCATCTGTCCTGGATTCTCTGTATTTACAGTTCCTGTCTGTACCAGGGTACATGCCCTGGTCTAGCCCGATTTGTAAGGTAGAATTGGGGTGGGTAGGGGAGGAAGCATTTAATAATTAGAGCAAAGTTGTATGTTTCATTGTTGCTACACTGTACTCCAACTGGCTCATTTCCTTCCCATGACCCTTCTGAAAGGGCATATTCAGTTGCTTTCAGATGGCATTTGGGTCCTCAATCTTCACTCCCCCTCATTAATAGTTATATAATTTTTTGTTTGTTGATGTCTGGTACCTGATCCCTTAGAAACCTTGTGATCACACAAGCAAATGTGCTTCTTCCATGTGGGTTTTGTTGCCTCAGAACTAGATGTCCGCTTGTTTACATTCAAACCTTTAAGATGCCAGATTCTACATCTTTTGATAGCCAAGCATCATCAACTTTCTTCACCACATCTGTTTATGCACCCACTTTATCTTTGGTGATTATGTCGGGAAGATGAACATCATGAAATGCTAGTTGAATAGAGCAAAGTGTTCTTGAATTGAGGGAGTACTTGAGTGGAGGCCCAATGTCAATGTACTACCTTAATATTAACCGATAAGTATATCCACATCGATCTATTTCCTCATCATCAAATATAAATATATTTGCATATGTCCATGCCTGCATTTAGACCTCTATAAATTCCCTTTGCCTCCTAGATCTTTCTTCCATTTCTTTTGTCTTTCCTCTTGTCCCACTATCATGCTCAGTCTTCATTTGGGTTTCAATCATTTCTCTGTTACATTGCACTTGATCATTCTCCGCCAGGCCTCTTACACCCTCTTTGTCACTGATTTTTAATCCCTGTTGATCCCTTGTCCCTGGGTTGGTTAAAACCACTTCCTTTCTTCCACTGCCCCTTCTCCCATGTCATCCTGGAACTATTGGTTGCATTGCTTTCTCCTCCAGATTGTTTATCCAGCCTATCTTATCTAGAGATATCTGCAGGGATAATAATATGGGTGCGCATGCACCCATGTGCATGGATGCGCGCGCGCGCGCATGCACACACACACACACACACACACACACCAAGACAGAGCAAGACAAAGCAATAAAAGTAAACAAAACAACAATAACAACAAAAACCTAAATGACAAAAAGAGAGAAAAGTCTGTAAATGGTTCAAAGACTGTTGATCTTTAGGAGTGTTTTCTGCTTGAGTTCGATGGGGTGCCACACCCTGACTCCAGAGTCTATTATTTGTAATTCCCTGCTCTGCTCCCCTTGATGTTCTGTTACATACCCTGCATGTTCTGCCTCAGTGAGGTGAGATCAGATCAGGTGCAATTCCCACACTGTGACTCCAGTATTGTGCCCTGTAAGGCCATGGATCATTGAGGGATGGCATGCTTCACAGTGGGGTCAGCTCTGTGGTCCTCTCAGTGCATCCATCGGCTTCTCTGAGTGGAGTTGCCATCCTCATGGTTCTTTAGGAGTTCTTTGCCTATTCTGGGTTTATTCCTTTTCCATATGAAGTTGGTAGTTATATTTCCATTTCTTTGAAAAAATGATGCAATTTTATCAGATTGTGATGAACTTATATAGTGCCTTCAGTAGTATTGACATCTTTACAATACTGCATCTTCCAATTCATGAGCATGGGGCATTCTTCCATTTTTGAAGCTCTCTTTTGTTTACTTATAGCAATGATATGAAGTTTTCCTTGTAAAAATCTTTTGTGGATTTTTTTTGTTAGGTATATCCCTACATATCTCAATTTATGCTTAGTTTTGTGAAGGGTACTTTGGTTTTGATCTCTTTGCCTGTGTTCTCAACAGTTGTGGGACTGCTGCAAATGATTGGCTGTTTGGCAATGGCATGGACCACTGCAGCTCAGGTGGTTCACGCCAGCATAGCCTGGGCACCAAGACATGAGTCATCAGAGGTCCACAGTGCCCTTGAGGTGCAGGTCAGATTATCACTGTGGGGAAGGTATCAGAACAGACCTCTAGGATGTTAAAAGGGTTAGTTATAAGTCCCATAACCCCCACTCAGTCTTCTGGTCCCCAAGGTCAATGATTGCCATAAAGATTCCAACACAGTCCCTTTACCTAAGCAGCATCTTGATGGAAGTCCCTTGCTACCCTGTATTTCAAATGCTTGCTAACCAAAGGGACTCATTTTCCACCACTATATCAGACAATAGTCTGTTGTGTCCCAAATAATTTTCATTAGTTATTTTTTTTAAAGTTGTTGCCTGGCCTTTCTTCTTAGCATGTGATAGTCTGGAGTGGCCACTGAAAATTATTTACCAAGAAATATTAGTTTTACAACTCTTTTCAGAATGAACCCCTAAAAGTGAAATTAAAATGTCAAACTACAAAAGTCCAAGCACCTTCAAGTCAGAGTAAATTTTGGATCAAATCCTAATAGATACTCAGAGAAGATTGATGTGTAGAAGCAAAAGTAAATTGCTTAATCTGTTCATCACATCTTTAGATTGATTCTTCTTTATTGTATGCTTGTCTGAGACTGGATTCCTAAGTAGTTTGAAGTTATGTAGTCAAGCAATAGAAACTATTTACTTTTTATTTTAAGTATTTTATTAGGAATTTTTACAAATATTATCACAATACATAATTCAATTAGATCAAGAATAATATCACAATTGCTGCCACCATCATTTTCAAAATATTTTCTTTCTTCTTGAATTCTAATATCACCTCCTTTTTATCCCCTCCCTCTCCAACCCTACAGCATCCAATGTATCCATTTACCTACAATTCTGTTATTTGTTACCCTTGAAGGGCATCACTGCAATTGGTTCCCCTGCTCCCCAAAAAACCCCAACCTTTGTTTTCCCATTATGCTCAAGGAATCACTACTATCATTACTATTTCTGAAGGGTTTATCTGTTTTTGGATTTCATGCATTGAACTATCTTAATTATACAAATGAACATTCACCGGTCTAATAAGATTGAGGGTCAGGAAGAAGAAGCAGGGTCAAGATTATACCCTGTTGGATGCAACCACACCAATGCAAAGCACTAAGAGTGTGCAACAGAGTGTAGAGTCACAGATGGAGTGACAAGGATATACTTTGGGGCCAGGGTATTGCCACCCCATCCGCCTCAACCAAGGGTCACTCTAGGAGGTCAACTACAGACCTTGAACTTTATACGGGTTCTTATATTGCTATTATTTTTATTATTCTGCTACATATTGTATAGTACATTGAGGGGGTTTCTTGCTGTTGTTATCATTGTTTTATTTGCTTAAGAGGAAATATTAAGGATCTAGAATTTGGTTAAGTGTTTTATCAGTGCTATTCCCCACTATGAATATATCATCCATTATCTGGGACTCTTCTGTGAGGAACTGTCCAATTATCTTACAGGTGAGTTTTGGGTCTACACCCTGTCTACACCACCTACACGTCAATTTGATTGCTTATTTTTAAACTTCTGATACCTCTTCCTGCCAACACTTCATGATCACACAGGTGTGTGTGATTCTTCCATGTGGGATTTCTGCTTCCTTACTAGAGGGTCACTTGTTTAGTCTGCTAGCTTCATCACAGCTAGCTTCATCACATTTGCTAATGTGTACCCATTTTATCTTTAGTGATTGTGTTGGGAGGGTGTGTATTATTCATCTCAGATTATTAGAATAAGCTAGTCTAATATGTAGATAAGATTTAAGTAGAGGCCCAAAGTCTATCAGCTTCCTTATTGTATTTACATATATCTACATCTACATTTATACACACATATAATTTTTACTTTCTTGTTCTCTCTTCTTTTACTTTTTCCTTTCATCCTGTCCCATTATCATGTTTAACTATTGTACACCTGTCTGAAATTTCTCTCATATGCATTTCAATTGATCAAGCAGGACCAGGAATACCACACTCCCCTCATCATACATTTTAGATTTCTTGCTATTTCCTTGTTCCTGCCATTATTCGTTCATTGCTGTTCTTTTCCCACCCCCTCCCCGCCTCCTCTTCTCCATGTCCTCGTCACTCCTATCCCCCCACCCCCTGGCTCGAACATCAGTCCATTGCCATGTCCTTGGGATTACTTATCCTTCCTATTTTATATAAATAGACAACCAGAGAGAGAGATAAAGAAGGGGAAAAAGGTCGGGGGGAAGACCATACAAATACTTGCAACCCTACCTGTTTTCCTCACCCAGAGTAGATGAGTATCCTTCTGGTAAATAATGAGCAGACTTTTTTAGAATCCCCTGATCTAATCCCTTTTCTTTCAGGGATCCGTATCTCAGGACCTGCTTGGCTAACAGAATTTATACCCTTTTAGTCCTCAGCATGCATGTCCAAGAGGTCCGCCTTCCCAAGGCCTCATTGCTCTTTTTGCATCAATGATGGAGCTGTGTCATGCCCCAACCTCCACCCTGCTACACCTTTAGACTTTCAGAGTGGCATCTTTGTGACTATCCCCAACCAGTTCAGATGAGATGCCAACTGCTGCCCCCTGCATCAGAAGTCTACAATCAAGATTTCCCAGGGACTTCATGCCTTTACTTCCATTGCTGGTCTTTTCTACTCTCTTTCTGTTTTGCCTCCTTGTGGGTGGGTCAGACTGGCCCCACTTCCCAAACTGTATCTTCAATGCTGTCCTGGGTAGCTTTCATTCATGGTTGGAATATCTTGTCTCCAGCTGAGGCTGACCCTGCAAACTTCTCTGTGAATGAACCGCTCTCATCAGGAATGTCATATTTAAGGCTTGGCACATGGCCATGAGGTTTACCGTCTCTCTCCCTTTCCTGTGGAGGCATTGACAATACCCTCCACTTGGGCGGATCAATGCCCTGTTCCTCCATTGGCATTTTGTCTTCCCCAACCCTTCTGTAGGCGGTAAAGGCATATGAGATAGGGCAGTGGGAAAGATGTTTACCACACAGGTGCTGGCTGAGTCCTCTGTTGTGAAATTTCTGTTCAAGTCTTTTGCTCACCTCCACAATGGGTTTTTCTTTTCTTCCCCCACCCCAGCCCCTTTGTAAGTTTGTAAGATTCTATAGATGTTAGTAATAAGACTATTGTCTGATATTTAATTACTAAATATCTTTTACCAGTCTTTCACCTCTTTCATCTCTCTCTTGATAGTCTTTGTATGCACACAAATGATTTATCTATAGTATGTCTCACACATTTATTTTCTCTTCCTGCGAGTGTGTCATTTATCATTGCTAATAACACATGTGTTCCCTGTGCTAGAGTACTTAGCTTTGACCCACTTTTTTCATTGATGATCCTGATAATTGGGGGTGTAACCTTGAAGTAACACCTCCTCAAACACAATATTTTTTTTCTTGCTTTCTTGTAGCGACAGCTCATGTGGGTTGGTGTTTGTGTGGCATTTTTGTGGAGCTCAGCACCGTTTTTCCTGGGAATCCAGGAGCCCTATGAGTTCTTTCTCAGGAGCTACTAGGATTGATTCCAAAGACTACCTGGAGCCAGTTACACTGCTGGTTCAAGCTGCATCTCTATCTTACTAGAGTTGATTCTCTCCCTAGACAGCTGGAGGGTGACATAGGTGGCTATCTCGGGGAGGGTGGGCATGGTGATCTGGGGCAGCAAGGTTCGTTCTGGGCAGGCCAATTGCACGTAGCATGGACAGGCACTAAAGGATCATAGCAGGGGAGGGATCTATTCAAGGCATCTCTGCACAGACCAGTTGAAGGCTTCAATTGGTAGCAACAGCACCAGATCTGTCATGAAGAGCGTGGGTGTCACTGAGCAGGCTGACCCCATGCAGGAAGACCAGGTCTCATGTGGACCAGGACATAGAGAGTTAGAAAGATACTGCTATACTCCATCCCCCTATAATATAGTGATGAATAGGTATTGTCCAGGTGTAGGAAGCAGGCTCTATAGGTTGTAGTGGTTGGGCTATGTGTATGGTATGTTAAATCTTCCAGGGCTCCTTTTCAGCCATTTAAACTGTGAGAGAGTCCAGACTTTTAGCTATTTGTATTTATAGCAGAGAGCCTCTTTATATTTAATAGGTCACTGCACAACTCTGAATTCTTCTCTCCTTACATACTATCCCAAGGTAGATATAGACTAATATTGTGGGTGCCCCTACATGGTGGGGCTTCATTTCAGAAGGTGTTAGCATAGGGACTGTGGGACCCATGTTCACTGACTACCTTGCTTGGGACAGGGAAAGTCACCAAGTTACCCTAACATGATTAGTTCCCAATTCTTGTGGCAGGGAAAGGGGTCTGGGGTTTTCTTTCTGACATTACTGATGAATATGACTCAGTGGATGTCACAATGGGCTCAAATATAGCAATTTGGAGGCTGACCAGCACCAAGCAGTGCACAGTTGTGTGGCACCCTGGCCACACCTGGCCAGGTGTCAGTTGGAACTGACAAGAAGGCACCTAACACTACCACTACATACCTTAACATCCTTACCTTCTTATGAATGGGTTTCCTTGTATCATGTGGATAATATTTTATCTTATTTTCTCTGCTGATCTGTAGTAAATTATCTTAAAATTTATAATTATAATTATCTTAAAATTTAGTTTACCTATCCTGAAATGTCTGACTTTGGATTGTGATAGATAATATGAATATTTATTACAATTGACTCTCAACTATTTCTAGATTTCCTGAAGGTTCATTTCCCCACACCTTTTAAGGTAGACATTGTCAAATATTTATTGAAGTCCAACAATCTGTCTATGAAAGGCTTATCTTTTTGACTAATATGTTTAATTGCCAGTATCTCATATTCTAAAATTCTCTGGTAAGCAGAATGCCACACATTATAAATGGAGTTATTATAAGATACCTGTTTCAACATGTCTCTTAAACACAGGATCATCATTTATATGAGTGAAACATAGTCCTTATTGGTCTTAGGTCACAGAGATTTTGTACTACTGCAGTTAAATCTATCCTATTCTGAAAAATACACTGATAACCCTTTTATCAGTTATTTTATTTGGTGAGTTAATACTACCTTAGGAGTTTAATTATTTTGCATAATATTTTGATTGTGGTGAAAACTCATTTAAATAGAGGAAAGAGAATGGGCTCCAGTAGAGAAGCTGAAGACAACTCAGAGCCATTGTTGTTAATGTCAATTGTTAAGAACTCCATCCTCCACACACCAACCTAACCCTTAATGAATATATCACAGGGGGATTTCAGTCAGTTTAGACAACAAACAGCATCCAAGTTTAACATCAGTCATCAGTTTGTTTGCTGTATTCTGAGGACATGCATATTTCTATGATAATGGAAGTATGTCACCAATATTTCACATATTAACAGGGTCATTTTTTTTATTTTTGGGGGGTGGCATCACTGCTCTCCTGGAGTGGGAGTAGGAGGCCCAGCCCCACTGCTGAAATTGAACCTCCATCCCAGTGGGCCACAGTCCCACAGACAACCACTACGCCACCGGGGCTCAGCCCGACAGGGTCATTTATAATGGACATGCTCTAACAGAACTTCTACTAAGACAGAATAAAATGAAAGATACAGTAATCTATTTCCAAAAATTTAGCCAATAAAGCTTTATGGGTCAAAACAGAATATATTATTAGCTGTTTTCAAGATGCCAAAAAAGAAATCAGTGCTCTTCCTAAGTCACAATAGTTGGAATCAACTAAATGGTAGTCCTTTATCCAATCTATTGTAAGAGTTCACACCTCTGGGTTGGAGGTTAGCATTCACTGATAGGAAGAAAGGAATGAGCATTTATTTCTGAATAATCAGCCACTGGTAACACAATTGAGGTAGTTATATTCTGATCCATTTGGAAACTCTATGAGCCAGAATCTACCCAATGACAATTTCTATAGATTGAAACTATCACAAAGCTTCACACCTCCTTCTTCTGTAGCATATTCTTATACTAGTTACTCTTTTCTCCAAGACAGTATATAATCTATAGAAGCTAAAGCTAATTCCAGCACAAAACCGAGTTCTCAAAAAATACCTAGAGCAAAGTTCCATTAGTAAACATAATCTCCTTCCAAGGGGATTGACAACAGAAAAGTGGGTGAAGGGAGACATCAATCAGTGTAAGGCATGGAAAATATAATTCATAAATTATCAAGGGTTCATGAGGGAGAAAGGGTGGAGAGGGAGGGCGAAAAATGAGGAGCTGATACCAAGGCTCAATTAGAAAGAAAATGTTTCAAAAGTGATGATGGAAACCAATGTACAAATGTGCGTGGCACACACAAAAAAATGGATGTATGAATTGTGATAAGAGCTATATGAATCCCCAATAATTTTTTAAAAGAATGTCTGAGATCTTAAAGATTTGTCTTAAAACAAGTGGCCATCTAATTAAGATGTCAGCTAAATCCACAGAAACAACGTACACTAGCCTATGTGGTCAAATAACTGTCAATTAAAAAATCCATTATCAGAGGAGTCAATTATATAAGAACTTAAATTCTGAGCACAAAATCCATTTGTAGAGATCCCGTATAAATTAAATCTCCATTAAAATCCTTCTGACCATTAACTGGACATGGAAAACAGTCTCTCCCTCAGGCAGAGTACATTAGAAAGTGGAATGCTACAATTCTCCCCCACAAGCTCAAGGAGAGACATTCTCCTTTAGGGGCTTTCCTGAGAATGTCCTTGACAGGGACTGTCATACCAGGGTGATGTAGACACGAGTCATCTCCTGACTGCTTTGGTCAGAAGGCCTGAGATCGATCTAGTAAACTATTCTGGTTAGCATAATATATGTGTTCCAATCATGGCTCTACTTCTGTAGTCCTGCCTACAACTGTGATGCATTGATCGACCACCAATTAAGCTTCCATGATGGTTTCCTTTGTCCCCTCATGTCTTCTTTAAGCCTCCACTTCTCTGCAAACCTTTGGATGCCACTACGACCTCATGCTCGTGGTCTCCCTATCCGTTTTTGTCTTCTCATTTCCTGTTTAAGATTCATAAATGTTCCCCTTAAATTACATTGCAATGTGGCATTCAAAGCAAATAGAAGAAAGGATGAAGTCAAAGGGCTGAAAGGAAAATTCCCAAGGGCACCTTGAGAATACATTGCCAAATGTTACAGTGAAATGTTTAGAGACCTAGAATTAGAAAAACACAAGGGAAGAGTTTATTCAGCAAACCTTAAATTGAAACAACTGAAGAAAAAAAAATCATGCTTCAGGTTGCAACATTGAATGATTCTATGGGCAAAATATTGACCGATGCAGGAGGCATCAAAGAAGGTGGAAAGAATTCAGAGCCACTGGGCAAAACAAACAAACAAACAAACAAACAACAACAACAACACCTCATTGACATTCCACCATTTTAGGAGGTATCATATGAGCAGGAACCAACGGTTCACGAGGAAGAAATTGAAGCTCCGTTGAAAGCACTAACCAAAAACAAGGCTCCAGGAATCTGTAGAACGTCAGGAGACCTGTTTCAACAAACTGATGAAGTACTGCAAACACTCATCTATGCCAGACAATTTTGACGATAGCTACTTGATCCCTATTTGTGCCCATTCCAAAGAAAGGTCACCAAATAGAATGCTTGAAGTGTAAAGGAATAGCATTGATTTGGCATTCAAGCAAAATTTGCTGAAGTTCATCCACTAGCAGTTGTACTTGTATATTGATAGGGAACTGCCCAATGCTCAAGGCCTAGTCAGAAGGGGATGTGGAGCAAGGGATAGCATTACTCATGTTGGATGGATTTTTGCTGAAAGCAGAAAATACCACGAAGATGTTTCCTTCTTGTTGTTGTTTTTTAACATGCAAAGATATCTGATGGTGTGAACCTTAGTAAACTATGGATAACCTTGAGAAGAATGAGAATCCCAGACAACTTCATTATGCTTGTGTGGAGCCTATTCATGGATTAAAGGAGAGTTGTGCGAACAGAACAAGGGATTACTGTGTGGTGTAAAATCTGGAAAGATATGTGTCAAGGCTGCATTTTCTCCCCATACTTGTTCAAGCTATAATGCTGAGCAAATAATGAGGGAAGATGGTTTATATGAAGAAGAATGTGGTACTAGGAATGGAAGAAGGCTTATTAACAAAATGTGATTTGCAGGTGGCATAGCCATACTTGCTAAAAGTGAGCAGGCTTGAGGACTTGGTGTTGGAGATAAAGGATTGTCACCTTTATTATGGACTATGAATCAATGTAAAGAAGACCCTGTGTTATTCCGGGTAGACTAGAGGAACAAATTTCAAAGATATAGATATAAATATAAGGAAAGATATAAGATATAGAAATAAGGAAATAGATATAAGGAAAGGGTTTATATATAAAAGGAATGTGACACTAAGAAGGCATCCCAATCCAGTCCAGTACAAAGTCATAAGTCCTATATTAACCCATATTCCCGAAATCAGTCTACAAAGTCTCCTTCAGACTTACGAAGTTACAGGTCAGTGGGTGCAAAATTCTGGTGCTGGCAGGGGTCTCCCCATGGGTCCTCGCTTCCAGGGCTCAGGGTCCATCAACAGCATGCCACTCCAACTTCAGAGGTCTGGCTCCATCAGAGCAAAGCCGTGTGATCTCTCTGCCGGCTCCTCCAGCTTCTCTGACGCTGCCCGCTTTTCTTTTCCGTGATTCATCGTCTCTGAAACTAACTCCCAACAACTGGGGAAGATAGCTTCTCATCTTCACGAGGGAAATCTCACGAGATTTCTCAGGAGAAAGCCATGCCCATATAGAGGCCTCATTGGCTACTCAATGCCTATATCCAGATTAACAGGCTAGACTCCACCCCTACATTTCAATCATAAAATTAACATAAGCACATGACTGCCACAGACCCAAATCCTTGCAACTGGACCAATAGGTGGCATGGTGATAAACAGAGAAAAGTTTGAAGTTGTCAAGGTTTTTGTCTTGCTTGGATCCACAATCCTCATGGAAGCAATCGTCAAGAGATGCAAGGATGTGTTGCATTAAGGAAATCTGCTATACAAGACCTCTTTAGGATATTGAAAAGAGCATACTTTATTTTGAGGACTAAAGTGTGCCTGACATAAACCATGGTATTTTCCATTGCATCATATCCATGTGAATATTGGATATCAAATATGGAACACTGAATAATTGATGCATTTGAATCATGGTGCTCAAGAAGAACATTGAGAGTACCATGAACTTCTAAAAGAACAAAGCAATCTGTCTTGGAATAAGTACAGCTAGAGTGGTCCTTAGAGTATAGGCTGATAAGACTTGGTCTTACATACTTACATGATATCCCTGTAGAAGTATATCAGGCTTTTGTATAGTGGAGGATCAGGAAAAAAGAAGAAGGCCCTCAATGAGATTGATTGACACAGTGACAGCAAGCATAAGAACAGTTGTGAGGATGTTGCAGGTCTGTGGGGGTGTTTTGCTGTGTTGTGCGTAAGATTGACACTATAGGTCAAAGCAGACAAGTATATACTTATCAATAATTATGCACTTGTGATGTATCACACGTGGTTTCATACATATTTAAAAACAAATTATTTTTTAAAATAAAAAGGTAAGAGAGTGAATTAAGAAAATATAGCTTAAAAATTAAAAAAAAAAGAAAATATAGTTTAAGAAACTGTCACCTAGTAAAAAAATTCCATCACTTGCATGTTAGTTTGTTGTACTCTGGTGGATTGAATGTTCCTGTTATACTGGAAGTAATATCACTGTTATTTCAAATTCCAGCAGGACTAACCATACTGAATAGCTTTCAGCAGAACTTCCAAAATCAGAGTAGACAATGAAGAAGCAACAGGCTGTCCATTTCAGAAGAATTCATTACTGAAAGCCTAATGGGGAGAAGCAGAATACTGTCAGAAACTGAAAGCCTCATTAATCACACTAAAACACTGTCAGACGTAGTGCCAGAAGAAGAGCCTCTCAGATGGGGAAGACATTCAGATTCTGACTGTGGAAGAGCTGCTTTTTCCAAGTAGATTTGGCCATAATGAAGTATATAGGGTTAAAACTGCAGGTATAGCTTCATTTGTTGCTGGAGCATGAATGTACAAAGTATGAATTTAGAAAAAAATGGATGCTGTCAAAAATGAAGTAAAATCCATAAAGATTGGTATCTAAGCATTAATGAACAGAAATATTATTGTGTTGGCCATTTTGAATCAGAATCATATTATTTTCTATGCCATGAATAACAGATTTAAGCAGAATAGCCTTACATTCATCATGAAAAAGGACATTTCAAATTCTTTAAGTACTATGCTGTCTGTAATAGGATATTAGCTATGCACATAAAAATAATTCAGTCAATGCAACTATTATTTAAATTTGTGCCAACCATTAAAGATCATGATGCAGAAATTAAAGAATTTTACTGATGTCTTCACACTCAAATTAATCAAACATGCAATTAGGAAACATTGACAACTATTGGCAATTGAAATTCAAAAGTTGATAACAAAGAGGAAGGAACAGTAATTGGAAAATATAGCCTTTGTGATAGAAATGAAGCTAGAGATGGCATGACAGAATGTTGCCAAAACAATGACTAGATCATCACCCAAATCTTTTTTCAACATTTTAAAGTCATTATGCATATAATCTTTATTCAAATAGAATACAGAGAAATTAAATTGACTATATTTGTGGGAAAAGACTATGAAGAAACTCAATATCAGCAACAGAAAACAAGGCCAGTGGCCAACTGTGAACAGACTATCAATTGCTCATATGTAAGTTTAAGGTAAAGCTGAAAAGAATGAAAACAAGTCCACAAGAATCAAAGTACAACCTTAAGTAAACCCCCACTTGAATCTCAAGGACATCTCAAGAATAGATTCAACTCACTGAATACTAATAATGGAAGATCTGATGAGTTTTGAGATGGGATCAAGAACATCAAACATAAAGATAGCAAAGAGGCATTTTAAAAGGCAAAAAAATCAAAGTAGGTATTAGAGGAGACTTTGAAACTTGGCTTTTAATCAGATAATTATAGTTATTAGGTGCCACAGAGTCAATTCTGACTCATAGTGGTCCAATATACAATAGAACACTGCCTGGTATATGCCATCTGTACAACTGTACTTATCTTTATGTGCATTGTTGCAGGCACTGTGTCTACTCATTTTCTTGAGCCACTTCCTCTTTTCCCCCCCTCTACTTTACCAAGCATGGTGTCTTCCAGGTATTGTTCTCCCCTGTCTCTCTATCCAAGGTATGTTAGACAAAATCTTGCCATACTTGCTTTTAAGGAAGACAAAAATCTAGACTTAGAAAACCAAAAAGGAAGAATACTCTCAGAAAATTTAAGTTAAAGAACTAAAGAAAAAAGTCACACCTCAAATTACAATAGTGAGAGATTCTGTAGGCAAAATATCTAAAGATGCAGGAAGCATCAAGAGAAGATGGAAAGAATTCACAGGGACATTGTACGCAAAAGAACTAGTCAACATCCAACCATTTCTAGAAAAAGCATAAGATCAAAAATCAATGGTCCTGCAAGAAGAGGTCCAAGCTACATCGAAAGCAATAACTCAAACAAAGCTCTATCAATTGATTAAATACCAATTAAAACATTTCAGCAAGCTGATGAAGCATTGAAAGAACACTCTTGTCTACATAAAAAGTTTTGGAAAACAGTTATCTGACCAATTAACTGACAGAGATCTGTATGTGTATTCATTCCAAAGAAAGGTGACCTATTAGAAGGTGAAAATTATAGAACACTATCATTGATACTATATGCAAATACATTTTGTTAAAAATCATCCAAAATTGGTTGCATCGGTACATTGACAGTGAGCTGCTGGAAATTCAGGCTGGATACAGAGAAGTTTGTGAAACAAGAGGCTATCATTACTGATCTTAAATAGCTCTTAGCTGAAATCAGGGAATACCAAAAAGATGTTTGCCTGTGTTTTATTGACAAAGCAAGGCATTTGGCGATGTCCAATGGGAATTACAGAACACTTAATTGTGCTCTTATGGAGTTAATAAAGGGGACAATGTGTGGTTTAAAATCAAGAAAAATGTGCATTGTTGTTACATCCTTTCACCATAATTTTTCAAATTCTAGGCGGATCAAGGAATCAGAGAATCTGAATTATATGAAGATCTCAGAATCAAGAAGCAGAAAAAGCTTATTAGCAACCTGTGCTATATAGATAGCACAATCTTGCTTGCTCAAAGTTAAGACATGCTGATGAAGGACGAGAATTGCAGATGCATATGGATCTCAACTCAGTAAAAAGAAAACAAACTTTCACAACTGAACCAAGAGATTACATCCTGGTAAATAGAAAAAAAGATTGACATTTTCAAAGATTTCATCTATTGAATCCACAATCAATGTTCATGGAAGTAGTCATCAAGAGACTAAGAAAGGATTGCCCTGAATAAATCTGCTGCAGGTGCTATAGTAAAATATGGCGAAGTATGTTTAGACTTTACCTCACGTTCTTTGGACGTATTATTAGGAGAGATCTCTCCCTGGAGAAGGACGCCATGGTTGGTAAAGTAGAGGGGCTATGAAAAAGAGGATGAGTTTCAACAACATTTACTGACACAATGGCTGCAAGAATGGGTTCAAGTATAAGAACAACTGTGGATAATTCACAGGACTTGGCAGTGTTCCGTTCTGCTGCACACAGAAGGGTCTCCATGAGTCTGAACTGATTAAGTGGAATTTAACAACAATCATAGCAAAAGCATTTACCTGGGGACACTCTTCTAAAGGTTATATTTACATGAGCCTTTTAATCTACTAAACAAGTAGCCGAAATATCTACCATTATCTTAATTTTAATATGAGGAATCCAAACCATAGAACAATTATGCTATCTACTCAAAGTCACACCTTTGACAAGTGTGCTCACAACCATCGACCCGAGTGCCTCTGTAAAGAATCACTTTGTTTAGTCTGTCTGAGTAATAGCAGAGTGACAGAATCGCCATAGTGCAGTAGTATGCAGTAGAATGGTAGAAATGTTGTAATATGTAGCATATCTTAATGGGGGGTTATATTGTTTTATTGTGAGTAAAGCAATAAATATATCTCTAGATTATACAGCGAATATGATTTTCATAAGCAAATGAAACACACTTCATTGCAACGCTTATGATCTGATAATGCCTGATAAATCTACCCATTAGAAACCTTCAGAGTCAACAAGTGATCGTGGCTATTTAGAATGCTATAAAGCATGTTTGTAAACATCCCGCCATTCAGAAACGAATGGTTACCCAGCTACATGTAATTTTCATTTATCATAGTAAATGAAAATTTTATATACTTTATTCTCTTGTGGGTTTTACTAATGTACATCAATTTTGTAATTTTGTTGATTATGGGCTAACTTCTAAAATGTATTCTTAACAATAATGTTTGAAAAATACTTCCTATTATAGTAAGAATTCCTTGTGTGAATTTACATAATGAAGTTGCCAACATCATTCTGTATCTTACATAACCTTTGCCAAGATGAGTCAATAGCATTTAGCTCTTAGAATAATTTTTAATTGCAAGTAATCTTCTACTCGTGCAAGGATTCAAATTAAAACACTTATTTTCATTCCTATTTTTTTTCTGGAGTTGGAGAAAAACAAGTTTTTACTAACAGTAATATTAATATTGATGCCATACAATTGACTCTCATGTTTATTCACTGAATGTAGTTGTGCTTCAAGGAATGCACAATCTTGCTTTGCTATTGTTGTTGTTAAATGTTTCTGAATGCAACTTCAACCCCAAATCATTATACTTGTAAATTTTTTAAAATGTAGAAGAAAGAAATGATTAGCATTCACTGTTTAACATTGAATTAAGAATTGGGCAAATATTAACACTCTGAGGGGAAAACAAATAAAACACCACAGTATTGTTTAATTGTTCTCTACTCAATCAATGAGCAAAAACATTTTTTTTTCTCATTAGGTAAGGTAGGTTCTTGTTAGAACACTTAGGTAAATTAGGTTCTTGTTAGAAGACTTAGAAAGCTATACTGTTCACATTAGGATTTCAATAGCACAAAAACAGAAGGAAAATAGACATCCACTGAAGCCCTACAATTGAACTTATGATAGGGAGATAAGCAGTTGGTGATGTTTTATAGATAAAAGTTATATAGACAAAAAAGTTTCATTGTGCTAATTTATGAGTTTTTAGAAGTTATAACTTTCCTTTTCCTCTTCCTGATGCACTTTGCCCTATGCTTTGCATAAAATGGACATTAAATCAACTGCTCTGACCAACTGTGTGAGCTGAATAAAGCAAGGTCATTTTTTCAGCATAGTCTCACATAAACGATTTGGAAGTTGCAGAATTAATCACACAGCTATCTTGTATCATATCATGAATTTCAAAAAGTCTCTAACAGCAAATTTCAAAGAGTCTCTAACAGCAATAGATATTAAGTTATATCCAATTAGAACAATGTTTATAAAGCTCATCTATAACTATGGCGCTACAATAGTCATGAAAATGAATTGATCCAAGCAATTTCAAGTTCTTTGGGAGAAATGTTTTACCACATGCCTTACTAGACCAAACAGCAACAATAAAACCAAGACATTTTTGAGCTTAATTTAACAGGTATTTCACTTCAGAGATTTTGCACAGTGAAAATATACTTTCAAAAATTCTCAGAATACCAACATTCTTCTTTTAGTTTGTGCTACGAGTCCCTCCTTTATGTTGACATCCCTTACATTAATAATTCAATCACAGGTGGGTGTGGAGCTGATACACAAGAGGGACAGAGCAGCAATGTTTCTTTGACTGCCAATAAAAACACAATTTCAGACTCTGAAAAGAGTCAGTCAACTTCAACAGCAACTGCGTGACTGGGCTATGGGGTGAGTGGACAGTTTATATGCATGGTCTCAGTCTCCTTCCTTTAAGATTCACTGTTCCGACTATTTAAATCTGCTCCACAATATAGTTGCTATTACCACTAGGAAAGCTGGCTTACCCAAGCTACACTATTATAGGTGTTAGATAAAAGTAATTCAATCTCCTACCCCCTCAAAAAACACACCTCTCTGTCATTGAGTCAAAGTCCATGCATAGAGACCCTGTAGGACAGGATAGAACTGTCCTTGTGAGTTTCTGAGATGGTAACTCTTTAACCTTCACCTTTCTACTCTGGAGTGGCTAGTGGTTTTAAACTGCTGACATTGTGGCTAACAGTCCAACATATGAAAGAAATCCAATTCAGTATTATGTACCTTAAGGGTCCCTGATGGCATGACCGGTGAGGCATTAGGTTGCTAACTAAAAGGTCAGTAATTCAACACCACCAGCCACTTCAAAGGAGAAAGATGAGGGATATACTCCTCTAAAGATGCCCAGTCTCGGAAACCTGATTCACGGTGACTATGAGTGAGGGGGTGGGGCTGGCATCTTATAACTTATGGGAGCAAGTATCTGTTTTCCTACAATGTTTTATAGTCCTCTGAGCACCCCAGTTTTCTTGTAATACTTTCAGCCATGTTGGAGACATCCTTCTATCGTGCTTTTCTTCACCGGGTTACATTTGAGTCTCTGAGAACAAAGAGGTAAGCTTTTACTAACTACCAAAACCTACCAGGTGGTTTGAACCTACCTGGAGACACTTCAAAATGCAAACCTTTCGAACTACTTCCAAAAGGTCATGTTAATGAAAATTCTATTATATAGAGAGAGTTACTATAAATTATAATTGCCCAATGCCAAGTAACAATAAAATTAATTTATGTGTATTTTTAAAAATAGCATTATTCAGAATTTTTCTTTATTTCTTTCTAAAATTTTGATTCTGAACTCACTCCAGTCTTATCCAATTTCTAGTCCTTAATGTATAGAGTTCTAAATAAATATTTCAACACTGCATTTCTATTTCTCTATTTTATGTACAGTGTCTTTCACTCTTTCAGTTTTATATCTTCTTTGTTGAATCACTTTCTTGCACCAGTGTCACAAGGACACCATGTAAGGTGTTGATTTGAATTTAGCCTCTTGTTTTGTGTGTACCTTGATAGCTATAAATTACCTTCTGATACCTGCTTTTGGGGTGTCCCAAAGGTTTTGGTGTGCTGTATTATCATTCTTATTTGTTTCAAGAAATTTCCAAAAATTTCGGTCCTTATTTGTTTTACTACCAAATCATTTTTAAGTTAGATAATGTGCTTAATTTTTGTGCACTTGTTCTTAATATGGTAATGTCTTCTTGCTCCTTATTTCTTTCATCATTTTTTTGATCTCTCATGGTGTTATTTATTTTGAAGACTCTCTTGTCAAAGACTAGTTTTTACATTCTTGCTTCATATAGCTACCCTTGGCTTGAAAAAATTTTGCAATCCATTTATTTTTAGTCTGTTTTTGTATTTTAACTCAAGGTGTCTTACTGTTTACTCCAATTTTCTACCCACTGTCTCTTGATTAGTGCCTTTGACCCATTGTCGTTCATCGTCATCATTGTGATATAGGGGTTTGTTGCTGTCATTTTGTTGCATGTTTTTTTATTTTCTTTGTGTCTTTGTATGTCTTCTATTTCTGCATTTTTAAGTACCATTTTTAATGTATTGGTTTCTGTGTGGTGGTGTCCTTTGTTATGCTCTCATTTGTCTGTTTTTGTTGATTATTTGTTCATAAGGTTCCTTTTTTTTTTTTTTTTGCAATTTCAGCCTTGTTTATAAAATTCCTTTATTTTTTTAAATCTGGAAATACCTTTATGTCTCACTTGACATGACAAGACAGTTCACCAAAAAGGACATTCAAATGACTAACACACAAATGAAAACCTACTTATAATTGTTAGCTATCTGGGAGATGCAAATCAAAACCATGATGCAAATCAAAACCTGTCACTGGCAGTGACATCCCTGTTTAAAAAACAACAGGAAACAACCAATGCTGGAGATTGCATGGAGTGATTGAAACTACCATTCACTGTCGGTAGTTTTATAACAGTGGTTCTCAACCTGTGGGTCGTGACCCCTTTGGATCTCACGACCTTTTCAAAGCAGTTGCCTCATTCATGACAGTAACAAAATTACACTTATGAAGTAGCAATGAAAATAACTTTGTGGGTGGGGCATAACCACATGAGGAACTATGTTAAAGGATCATGGCATTGTTATGATTTATAAGCATGTCTATATCCATTGTGGAGAGTGGTAAGGCAATACCTAAAACAACTCAGAATGAAAATATCTTGTGAATGAGGATTTCCTTTTCTAGGGACCCTACCTCAAAGAAGTAAGAGAAACAATCCAACCAGAAGCATGCTCTCTTAGAGTCATTAAATCACTGTTTATCCTAGCAAGAAGTGGGAAGAAGCCCAAAGCCTGTCAGTTGAAAAGCGAATTGACATTTGTACATACCCACAGTTTGCCTTAGTCAATGAATATTATTAAAATATTTGTCTTGTGTCTAATCCTCACTATTTTCTTAACAGTGTTTATTCATTTAAGTATTTAATCTCTCAAAGTCAACAATCCATATGTTTCAGTCTAAAAAGTTTTGCTAAGTACGTATATTTTTCAGTCCTTAATATTTTATAAAATTATATATCATTGTCTAGGTTAATGATATTGCTATCACAAAATCTTCCTGGGATGGAGATTATGTATATTTCTCTCCAGAAAGCACAAATTCTGTCTCTAAACTGGCCAGTGGTATCAATAATGTTTGGATATAGTAATGGATTTTGAGTTCACACTTAACAATAAGCCCTAATTTAAGAATAATTAGTTATTATTAATAATAATTAGTTATGGCCCTGTTCAATACATGCATTCATAAAGTGATCACTGAAGTAAGGTGTACTAACCCACCCACTCTAACACAGCTGGGAACTGCTGAAATCTTTTAGTATCAAACACTTACATTGACTTTATATATAAAAGTGGCCTAAGACAATATTTTTCTTTTGTGGCTACTAACTTTATTCAGCATAATGCCCTCCAAATCCATCTATGCCACAAGGCTTTTCCATTTCACCATTATTCTTTAGTGCTGCTTAGTATTCCATTGTATGTATGCACAAATTTTTTGTCCATTCTTTCATCAATGAGTATTTAGGTTACATCTATCTTCTTCCTAGTATGAGTAGTCCTATGATATATACAGGTGTAAACAATTCTGTTCTTTCATTTCTTTAGATTTGCATCAAGGGGAAGGATTGCTGAATCATATGGTACTTCTATTCCCAATTGATTAGGGACGTATTTTAGTGCTTTCAGTAGTTATGCTTTATATTAACCACCAGCAGCACTAGCGTTCCAAATTCCCAGCAGCCTCTCCAACATTTGTTACTTTATGTTGTTGTTAAGCTTGGCTATCAATAATCATATGAATCGGTATCACATTGTTGTTTTGATTTGCATCTCTAGGATGTCTGGTGATCATGAGCCTTTCTTCGTGTTAGTTGTCCATCTGGATGTCTTCTTTGGTGAACTGTTTTATCATGTTTTCTTCTCATTTTAAAATAGGATCATTGGTCTTTTGTTGTGGTTGAGGTGCTTCAGTTGCCAATAAGTTTTATAGATTAGTCCCTGTCCAATAAGAGATTGTTAAAAATACTTTTCCTAGTCTTTGAGTTATCTTTTTACTCCTAGGGGGCAGTTGTTTGGTGTGCATATGTGTCTTATTTTGACAATGTTGACGATGTAATAGGTTTTGAGTTTGGGAAATTAAAGACCTTCTATTTTGTTCTCCTTTACTACTGCCTTGCGTATCCTATGTCAATTGCATTATCATATAAATGTTACTGGGATCTGGCCAGAATTGCATTGTATTTTTTTATTGTATGGTATAGAATTGACATTTTGACAATGTTAAGTCTTCCTATTCATGATACAAACTATTCTTGAATTTTATATAAGTATGCTTTGATTTTTTGTATTAGTATTGTTTTCTTTGTATAAATTTTCTTTTATTTTTCTGATAAAGGCTTTTTCCTATGAGTTTTATATCAGTATGTATTTTTATTTCAAAAAGGCATCCCAGCCTAGTTCAATTCAATTTAGTAAATCTGATATAAGCCAGGACCTTCTTCAGACTCATGCAAAATGAAGATGAAGAGGATTGAACCATCTGTTATTCTTTCTAAATATATATCCTAAAAACCACTTTGACAGAGGAGAACTCACTTCAACTGGGATTAGATTTTAAAGATGGAGACCAAAAGAGGAAAGCATTCAGTTGCTGCCATACAACATTGTGGTAAGGTCACACCAAATAAACAGACACTTCTACAAGGATCATAAGCAAACTTTATTAGAAATTCAAGTCAAGATGAAAGAGGGGAGCATGTTTGTCTCAGAGTAGATCATTAGATTTCTTTGTTAGGTAAAAGGAGGGAAGAAACCCCCCGTTGAGAAAAAAATGCGTAACAATATTTATATAAATTTGCCCAGTCCTGTGTTCCTAATTGGACACATTTGAGTAAATTTTTATCCAGGCCTTAATGACCTATGCCATGTTCTAAAAACTATTGGGACTTTAGACTCTTCTTTCAAGGCACACGGTATCCTTCATAAGCCACACTGAATGACTTTACCCAGTAGACTTTACCTCAAATTCACCACTAGTTCTTGGACATAAGGTTAAAACTTTCTAATGTGAGAAGGTGCAAATGATTTCCCCTCCAAGGTTATGGAATTGTAGTTGCTTGGATTTGGTTTGAATCTCTTCTTTTGAGTGGTGCCTGTGGACCATCATTTATTTACTATTTTAATACCATGTGTGTATTATTATGACATGTAATAATCTGGTAGGTGTGGTACTGCCCATCTGAATGAAGGTTACAGGACATTTTGTCCTAACACCAACACTCCAAGACCAATGTCAATTTTTGTGCAAATAATCTCCAGTGATATTAGAGTTTCATCTGTGCAAGTCAACAATCCAGCAATTCTTTGCTGACCCATAGTTGCATCAAGTCCTTTTTTCAGATATTTTTAATTCTATACCATTGTATAAATCAATGACACTATCAATACAATGAACTTATGTGCCATGGGTATGATTAATAATGTTTGCTATCACAAAATGATAATGAAGACTTCAAACTGAACCAGAGACATAAATAAATCATGAATGGATTTTGGACTCACACTTACTTTTAGACATAATCTAAGAACAATTTATTCTTATAATATAGCCCTGATTGATGCTTGTCCTCATGAAGATATTACTGAAGATAAAGGTGCTTTAGCAAAGTGTGGTGAAGAAGACAGATGGCACCCAGATATCGAAACAAAACTAAACTCAAAAACCAGAACATCTGGGGTTTTAAAGACTTTTTTGCAAAACAAGCATCAATCTATTTGAGGCATTATTAAGTCCACGTGGAAGCTCTAAGAATGATATATAACAAAATCCAAAACCAAAGCTTAAATTGTAATCAGTTTGTAGAAGGCTATGGATGTCAGTGGAGGCTCCAATCCATTTGAAGGGTTCACATGTGGATTAAGATCCCAGCAAATTTCCACTAACCATAGTCCAATAGTCTTGTTATAAGACAGAGAGCATAATAAAGCTAGTCATGGAAGATGTGGTTAGGTTAAAAAGCAACATTTTATCATTGTATCTTCTTTAGACAGGTTGCTTTATTTTTTTCTAAGAAACATGAAGGGAAAGCCTCAGGTGAATGCACATGGGGAAGCCTCAGATGACCAAAGGACATGGTTGCACATAGCCTTCCCATCCAGCACAGTGCAGTTGCAGTTACATGAAAATGTACCACCTTATTATTGATCTCCCCTTTGGTCCATTTTAAGTTTGTTCTAGCTTTTATTATTTCCAGCTTTCTTTTGGATTATGGTTTTTCTTTGGCTTATTTTGCTGTTGTTCATAATGGTGGTTTTGTTTTTGTTTTTGTTTTTTTGGTATGTTTTTCTGGACCTGAAATCCAGGATACGTAAATCTATAAAGATTGGATTAATGGGTTCTTGATAGTGTGGCCAGCAAAGGGTCTTGGGGAAATGAAGAGCTAATAACAAGTACAAGAATACTGAAATTGTTCCTGAACAGATTCTATTGATTATTGTATGACAATTTTTATATCAGTAAACTATTGGATTGTGTGATCTGGGAATTATATTTTAATAAAACTATTAAAAAATTTATTGAAGAAGGCATCCCAGTCTAATCCAACTCAAGTAAGTCAGTCTGAAGCATGCTCAGTGCCTCTTCATTTGCACATAGCTGAGGTCAATGGAACAGAAAGGCAAAGAAGAATACATAAAGATCCCTGGCAGGTAGCTGCAGAGACCTGTGGATCCAAGGTCAGTGGAAAGGTGACCGGGCATCCACTGCTCTGAGGGTTGGGCAACACACATGTAACCTGGAGGCAAGCATAGTCCCATTAAACTGGAAGGTAAAGTGACAGCACGTTCCCTGTGTCTCTCACTTTTATGTAAAAAGACTTATGCCATCTAGGAGATGTCATTAGTTTGCAAGCCAACAGATAGGTTGTGCCCTGCCCCTATCCTTTCCCAGAAGTGTCTAGATGACATAATCTCTAACCCTCACTGGAGACATAGGAGGGGTAGTAAAAGGCTAGAGGGTAAATAGTTGCTAACTTGTGTGAAAAAAAGGTATCTTACTAGACCAGCAGTTCTCAACCTGTAGGTCATGACCCCTTTAGGGGCCAAATGACCTTTTCATAGGGGTTGTTTAGGACTATCGGAAAACACATATTTCTGATGGTTTTAGGAACTAAGACACTACTCCTCTATCCATCTCCAGGCTGGTGCATCCACATGCTGATACACCCATATATGAGTACCAGGTATGAAGCTTCACCAAGCTTCTAGAAAAAAATTCATTTATTTTTAATTGGAAATAAATATTTCACAATATATGGCTACATATTATTTGGGGGATTAATCACTATGTTTTAATTATATTCAATAAGTAACAATGAAAATATATCCTGCACATCAGATATTTACAGTGTGATTCATAATAGCAGCAAAATTACAGTTCCGAAGTAGCAATAAAATAAAAAAATAAAATTTTATAGTTGGGCATCACAACAGGGCTATAGCATTGGGAAGGTTGAGAACAACTGTATTAAAATAAGATAGACAAAATTTTTAAAAAAGAACATGAGCAAAAAAAAGTGGGAGGAAGAATAGGCCAAGTTATTGAGAGGTTTGATTTATTCAAGAGTGGTGATCTAATGCAGATATTTCCATCTAACTTACAATAAAATAAACATGTCTGAAAAGGAAAAAGAAGATACCTGAGGAGTACTTCAGAGTACCCAGGTTCACAAATGATCAAGTGCAGGACTACTAATTGATGGGTTGGTCATCTAAGCCCAACAAGAGTGCTTCAGGAAAACTGCCTGGCTTTTTTTCTTCTCCCAAAGGATCACAGTCATAAAACAAACCCAATGGAGCATGTGTGACCATGAACTTGAATCACCTTGAAGACCACTATTTTGAAGGGATAAACAAAAGAGAATTATGAACAAAAGAAGGAACAGGTTCACATGTATATTCGGTTCCCTTTTTGATAAATGTGGCAGACTTCAAACAATTGTTACTGTACATCTTTACTTACACAATATTCACTTCATGGTCAGCAAAGTTAGCAATAGAGTTCCTTCTTTTTGGAGTAAGTGATTCTTGTGCAATTAGCTGCCCGTTAATGCTCCAGTTCTTTACTTAGAATGCTTTAATTTTAGGCAAGCATAAACAGAAGTGGGCAGAATAAAGAACAAGGATGATCAGTTTCAAATAAAAGGGTTTTTGCTGAATTTATGGGTCAAATACATTTTAGTAGTATGGGAATTGTTAAGAAGAAACTTAATTGTTACTGTGACAAGAACATCTGTGAGGCAGTCTGAATGAGAACCACAGCTGAAATTACCGACAATGATACCCTGCTTCCATTTATAGCTGGAAACCACTAAGCTGTGTTCACAATTTAGTCTCTCTAAACGTTTGCTGAATGGTGTAAGGGATACAACGCCAGTACACTGGACTGAAAGACAATGACTATAGAGAAGAGGGACAAAAGCAATCAATGTGATAACAGAAAGGTCACAGACTGTGTCCAAAAAGAGAAACCACAAGCGTTTTTCTAAAAATAGTGGGAACTTCCAATTAGTATCCATGCCTACTATATAGTTTCCAGAAAATATTTTATAATTCAAATAAAAGTAATTTTAGAACTGGAAAAGACCTGTAGGAAAAAAGATGAAAGTACTAGAGATAAAAATGATGAAAGAAACTTATAATGATTGCACTGTTGCTCTAGAGATGAGAGAATTTTGAATATTCAATAACTACTCGAAATCATGCCCAATTCAATTCAACTATCTCTCCATTCCAATCCAAGTTGTGCTTCCTGATAATGAATGGTTATATGTATTCTATGAAAAAGTAATAATATTTTAGCTGATGTAAAACTAATGGAAAATGTTGGTATTAAATTGGATTAAAACCAAATATTTTAAAGACCAAGAAATGACTAAAAACTTACCTTGAACAAATTGGTATCTAAGATTATGAATACAAATACTGTTCAATATATCCCAGAATATGAAATTTGTGGTAGAATTTATGGTCCAGAGAGAGGAAAATTCAAAAAAATTAAGTTCAATGGGCTTTATATTGTCTTATCTTTAGTGCACACCACAAATCAACTATAAATGAGAGAAAATAATAAGGGCATACCTGGGCCCTTATAAGGCTATTTAAAAATTGATCACAACCCCAAAGACAGATTAATTAAGTGAAATTGCAAAATTTTATTTTTATTTCAACCTTGATTAAATTATAGAGCATTGATTTTGATTGAGAACTCTGAACTATTAGACTGAACTTGAGCAATTGCTTAACTCTTTAAATATATAAAGTAGAAAAAATATACTATAAGATGTAACTATTTTGTGAAGATAGAATAAGCTTGTTTCTTTTATAGCCTGCAAAACTGTAAGAGACATCTCTACTCTATAGGATTCATTAGGGTATCTATGATTTGGCAATGAGTCAATGGCAATGAGTTGGCTTTTTGTGTTTCATTGTTTCTAAAGGTGTGTTAGTCCAGGTAAACTAGAGAAACAAATTCACAGATACACATATGGATATAAGGGTATGGTTTATATACAAGAGGAATGGAACACCAAGAAATCATTCCAACCCAGTCCAGTTCAAAGTCATAAGTCCAATATTAGCCCATATGCCTGATACCAGTGTATAACGTCTCCTTCCAACTCATGAAGCCACAGGCCAGTGGGTACAGAATCCCGGTGCTGGCACGAATCTCCCTATGGCTTCTTGCTTCCAGGGCTCCTTGTCCATCAACAGCATCCAGTGGTGGTAGAGGCAACTCAGTGCTGGCAGTGATCTCCACATGGCTTCGCCAGCTTCAGAGGTCTGGTTCCATCAGGGTAAGGCTGTGTGGCTTCTCCTCTGGCTCCTGCAGTTCCTCGGATGCTGCCACATTTTCTTGTCCGTAATTCATCATCTCTGAGACTAACTCCCAGCAACTGGGGTGGCTACCTTCTCATCTCCATGAGGGCCATATGGTGAGATTTCCTAGAAGTCTCAGGAGAAAGCCATGTCCACATTGGCTACTCAGTGGCTATCTCCAGATTAACAAGATAGACTCCACCCGTACATCTCAATCATAAAATTGACATATTGAATACATGACCACCACAATAGGTTTTTCCTTACTGCATGTCTTTCCCACAGTCCTTTCTACTATTCAGTTGGGTTCTATTATCCATGGCAATAGCCACATAGAAGTCAAATGATGTTTATAGTTTGGGGGGTTAGTAGGGATGTCAAGAGTGAAAATTATACTAGGGAACTTAGCAATTTAGGTGAGAAATTCTCAATAAATGTTCAGTCAGTTTCTGTGCTTTGCCTCCCTCTGGCCTTCAGTCACTTGGCTTGTCTTCTGCTACAAGACTCTTTTAAGTCTTTAAGTCTTCACTTGAAAGCAGCCAGCTCCAACTGTTTGGGTCAACAAACTCCATTACCCCAATTAAATGCTCAGAGGAACATCACTGCACAAACAACTCTCTTTTCCCCAAACACTCAGTTTGACTTGCTCTGTGACCTGGAAAGTCCACAACTCTTATTCATGCTCTAATTTATTCATATTCTTCTGCTACTGCTGCTGCTGTTGCCCTGCCAGTGCTCCTGGGTCCAGGATGTTAGCTGTGCAGCTGTTTTGTGCTCCAAATGATGTGCTTCACTATTTGCTCTTCTCACTTGTTGGTCATAATAGTTTCACTCTTGCTCTAAGATAGTTCACTTTATACCAAGCAGTAAACAACACTGTCAGTCACGCAAAGTTGAATCATACTACTACATCAAAGTCTCCCATCACCTTGTTAATCAGACATATTAAGAAAATGAATGATATATGGTAGAAATAACAGAATGTATAAAAAGACATATAAAACAATGCACTGCACGTCATTGTGACTTTTTAGCTGTTAACTCTGCCTGTACTTAATTACTATTTGTATAACTTTCTTTGCTCTGTCCTTTAAAACAGAAACAACAGCTGTGAGGGTTTAATATTAATAGTAATACTAATAGTGCATACTAGTCAATTTGAATTTTCTTCTCTCATGTGTTTTGAGGTAACAGAACCACTAAAAACAAGTTCATGGTTTAGGATTATCCGTAACTGTGAGAGGTAATGTGCATGAAAGCTGTGGCTTTATATTATAACTAGACCTTGACAACAACCATTCAGGGTCAGATTTGTTTGTTTTTCCTCATCATATCCCTCCTCATTTTGCTCATTTCATATCAAGGTACAGTAAATGCCATTAGGTCTTGATCATACTCCATCAATGTTTATTGTTTTTATAGACAACAGTGACTTCCAAATGTAAATCCTTGAAATTTTGTCTTCGCCATAATTAGAAGTTGATAGAAAATGACTGAATCCATTTCCTTTCTGAAAATCATTCCCTAACAGATTAAGTTGTAGTTTCTCTGAGCAGTAACTTATTCCATAATACAAACCCTATTAATTTTTTTCACATAGATCTCTACTTTATGTGATCACTTCCTGTCATTGGTTGATTACCCAGAAAACAGTCTTTAAACCTCACGTTAAGTATGATTAGGTAGAGAGAAAAGTAGAGTCACTGTGATTTGCACCAAAGGATGATCCCAAAGGAAGCACTGGCATTAGTAAAGGGTTTTACCACTTGGAAACAAGGAAGCTAATCCTTCCCACCTCCTACAACACCCAGAATCATGGACTGGAGCATCTTCTAAGGAAGAGTGTGATGGGTGAGAAGCTCTCTTTTACTGAGGGCAAGCCTTAAAAAGTGTCTCAAGGGAGAGCCAGGTGAAGTCCACATTTTCAAAGGGTCAGCTTCTGCTGAAGCCCAATCACAGAAACAAAGCAAAAGGTTCTTCATGACCTTCTGTTGTGGACAAGGTACATGGACTTATCTTCATTCTAGAAGTATGTTCCTTTGACTCTAAGACTAATAGAGGGCTTTTTTGGTACTTTGATTTAACATAGGCTATAGATCCATTATAACATCCTCAGAGCTTTGTAATAGTCTGATTCTCTACTTATCACTTTCTTCCTTATTTCTTCATATTTGGATTTTGTTAATTGTCATCTTTAGATCACATAGACTGGTGTGCTTCTTCCATTTATGAACTTAGTTGATGACTCACTTAGGTGGTTGCTTGTTTAGATATAAGCTGTGTTAGTCTGGGTTGACTAGAGAAACAAATCCAGAGTCACTTATATATGTGTGAGAAAGAGCTTTATATCAAAAAGCAAGTGTATATTGAGAAAACATCCCAGCCCAGTCCAGATCAAATCCACAAGTCCAATATTAATTAATATGCCTAATAACAGTCTATAAATTCCTCTACAGATTCGTGTAATACATGAAATGATGTTGAATGCACAGAAATCAATCACAGGCCAATTGGTTAAAAAACTTGTGGATCCAGTGGCAGGAAAGCATCTCAATGTTGGCATGGGCCTCCACGTGACACCTCTAGCTCCTGAGCTCTAGTTTGATCAGTGTAACTCCATGTGTCTTAGCAGCAGGAAGACACAGTGCTGAGAATGTATCTGGCCTTCAGTGAGCTATTTATCTCCATCATGCCTCTACATGAGGACATCAAGTTGCAACCTGATCAATAAGTACACTTTATCCATTCCTCAAGATGAGAGTAGATTATGTAACTGCCACACAAGTCTCTAATATTCCAGACACCACTGCAATTGAGAGTTGGACACTATCTGTTTTCTTTACCACACTCTGCTGTTTCATCCATATCTTTTGTGATCACTTCATGAAGGTGAGTATGGAGCAGAGCCATGACATAAGAACTAAGTGGCCTAGAATTAAATAGGAGACCAGAAGCCATCTTCTTGTCCATGGGTTATGTAAGAATCTATTTTGCTTTAGCAGTCTTTTTGTCATCTTATGAAAAAACACATTATCAGTCATCTCCCTGGGATATAAGGCAATTCTAACGATAGCATGAAACATTTATCCAATAGCATAGAATTTAACATACCTTTGACATAAGGAGTTTTATGTGAGTAGTTTTGTGTAGTCCAGCTGTGAACTGCAGCTCTTGAGTTCTTGCTTTGTATAGAATGAAACCTTAAATGATGGAGTTCTGTTTACATTGAGCATGGGACTTTGTGCTAGTGGAAATTTTCCTAGAACTTTCCTTACAAGGGGAGATCTTTCCTTGATAGATTAATATATACAATATTAATGTGAGGAGGCCATTAAAACCCTAACTATATGGTGGTTGATTCCTCTTTTATTGAACCCGTTAATCCAGGGATCCTAAACAATATGTGAATGACTGCAAATTCTAAAAACTTGGGGTGGCTGTCATTGGTTTCTTTTGTTGTCAGGGAATTTCAGCCTGAAGTCTAAATGAAATTTTGATACTGGCCCAAGTACATTTATGATATGGGGTTTTCATATCAAGTTCTTCTGGTGTGGTCTATGGAGATTATCAAGTTTCCCATAAAACCAGAGTCTAAGATCATTGTAATCCATGGTGTGGTTCACCAAGGGTTGCGTAGCAACTATTTCAAAAATGTCTAACCAGGAACATAGTGCCAACGTTATTCTCCCTTTGAGTTCTCTATAATTATTGTTGAACATCTCTTCTTGATGTGAAGTTGCTTCTCACCATTTATCCACCATCAGAAGTATAAATGCCTCCTCTAAACTCTAGATTTTCCTCCCCTTTGTCTTAACTTGATTTTCTCATAAGGATTCCTTCTCATTCCTGTGATCTCATGCCTATTTGTGTCAAAGTTGTCTCAGTTTTATATGGCATCAAATGAATGATCTTCCCCCTTTCCCTCTATCCTGAAAGAATGACCACAGCTGATGTGAGGTCTACTGTTTTGAGGTCATTCTTATGAAATACATACAAGGGAGGTGATGTAAGGTTCATAGCATGTACGCATGATCTCTTTCCCTTTTGGAATTTGTCTCTAAGATTTGTTTAATTTTTGTTTCTACTTATAGTAGTGGGCTCATGCAGTATTTATTCTTCTGTGATTGACTAACTTCACTCAAGGAAAGGATTTCCAGGTCCGTCCATGTCATGTGATGTTCCATGTTCTCATCACTATTTGGGGGAACACAGAATTCCATTGTGTGTATATATCATTGTTCCTTTAGTCATTCTTTCACTGTTGTGCCTTCGGACTGCTTCCAGTTTCTTGCTACTGTACTGCTATAAACATTCAAGAGATTACATCCAGTCGTGTCTCATCTCTATTTGTTTAGGCCATTTGCCTACTAGCAGTATTGCTGAATTGTATGTGGTTTCAAGCCCTGCTTGTTTTAGATATGGCTATATCACTTTCTATAATGTTTGTATGTATTTACAAACCTACCAAGAGTGTGAAGTCTCTCTGTTTCTCTAGAGAACCCTACCTAACACATGTCTGCTCTGTCTTTAGCCAACTTCTTAATTGAGTCATGTATTATTTTCTTATTGAGCTATTGCAAAACTCTGTAGATTTTAGTTATTGGAACCTTGTCCTTTGTATTGTTGCTTTAACAAATTTACTGATACTTGAGCTCTTGATTTATTATTATTTTTTCTGTATAAATTATTTTTAAAAATAATGTTATTGGTAGGTCTTACAGATATTATAGCAATCCATAATTCAATTAGATCAAGCATAATTTTACAATTGCTGTTACATTTTCTTTCTTTTTGAACTCTGTGATATTAGTTCCCCTTTATCCCCTTCATCCCTCACCCTACTACCCCCAGGAATATTATTATATTATATATTGCTGTTTTATTATCATTATTTGCTGTATCTTACACCATCTGTTTACTTATAATTCTGTGATCCATTTCCCTGAAGAAGGATTTATACAGTCATCATTGCTATGTCATTCCCCCCACTCCCATCCACCTACCCCTTGTGCCTCTTCCTGTACCCTCAAGGAGTCATTATTACTTCTGTTGATTTTTCTGAAGGCTTTATCTGTCTTGGATTTCATGCATTGAATGATCTTAATTACATAAATGAACATATGCAGGTTTTTGACAAAGTCTTGGTATGTACATGTGATTTATTTTCATTATGTCTTGTCACTTATTTTGTCTCTTGCTGTGTGTGCTTCCTTTATTATTCTTGGTAGTCTATGTTTGAACTACAATAGAGTCCATAAGCCTGTTCCAATTTTGTCACTGATGATCTTGTTAGCTCTGGTATTTATATTTGTGTAATACACCTTGAATTTGTTTTTGTGCATGGGGAGAAATGGGGGTCTTGTTTTATTCTTCTTCATAAAGATCATAGGCCCACTTGTGGCGGCCATGCCCACCTCCTTGAACCAAATATCTGAGATGCAGCCCTCCCTAACCTTGCAGCCCACTGAGCACACAGCTCACTCTGCACTCTGTCAGGACCTCGGCATGCCTTCAACCATCAATCCCCAGTTATCCTACTTAAAATGGGCACCAGACACCCCAACTACGTATCCCTTTTCGATATAAGCGCAGCCATTTTTCCACTGGGCATGACTTCCTCGGCCCTAGACCTTATGGACTGCGAGACCTCACCTGGGCTAAGTACCTCCCCATTAAAAGCTTGCTTTTGTTATAATTTGGTTCTCATTTGTCTCTGGCGGTGCTCGATTACCTTACAAAAGAGATCCCAATTGTCTAACACTATTTGTTGAAGTGACTGTCCTTGTCCCACTTGATAATTTTTCATCCTTTTCTGAACAATAATTGCCTGTAGGCTGATAAATTTATGTCTGGTATTTCTAAGCTATTCTATTGGTCTGTGTATCTCTCATTGTACAAATACCTTTTTTACTACTGTGGCTATATAGTAGGTTTAAAATCAAGTAGTGTGAGGCCTCCTACTTGGATCTTCTCTTTAAGACACTCTCCTTATTCTTTCCTTATGAAATTTGTAAATGTTCTTTCATTTATTTATATAATTTGGGGGGCTTTGGATTGAAATTGCATTGCATTTGTAGATTGCTTAAGATAGTATTGACATTTTTACAATGTTAAGTTTGTCTATCCATGAACATAGGATCCCTGGTGGACTTTGATTCAAATGATTGGCTGGTCAGAAGATTGAAAACATCACCAGCTCACTGGAGAAGACTGAGCTTTCAATTTCCATAAACAATGTGGAAACTCACAGGAAGGCCCCTAAATCGGCAGTGACTTGATAACACTGAGTCTGATTTTGTTTTTTCCAAGAGCATACAGTATAGTCTTCCATTTACGTAGGTCTATTCTGGTTTCTTGTAGTATTGTTTTTAGCTTTCTCTTTATAAGTCTTTTGTTTATTAGTCAGGTTGTTTCCAAATATTTCATTTTTTTGTGATTATTGTGAATGGCATTGTTTCCTTAATGACTTTCCTGTAACTCTTTAGTCTGGTACACAGGAATGCAACTGATTCTCAGGTTATTAATTTTGTATCCTGCTACTTTGCCTAATCTTTTGATTCTGTATAGCAGGCTATTTGTGGAAACTTTTGTTTTCTGTCTACAGTATCATGTCATTTACAAATAGAGTTTCACTTTTTATTTTGGGCTATTTGCATTCCCTTGACTTATTGTTATTGTTTGATGGTTCTAAGACTTCTAACACAATGTTGAATAAGAGTGATGATAAGGGAGATCCTTGCTAGGTCCCCAATTTCAGAGAAAATGTTTCAAGTTAGCATGGTGCTGGCTGTTGATTTTGCATATATATATATATATATATATATATATATATATATATATATTTGGTTTGGGGGGCATCACTGCCCTCTGGTGGTGGGAGTAGAAGGCCCAGTCTTGCTGCTGGATTTGAACCTCCAACCCAGTGGGCAGCAATTCTGCGCACAACCACTACGCCACTGGGACTCAGCCCTCATATATATTTTTAATGTTGGTGAATATTCCTATTTTGTTTAGATTTTTTTTCTCAAGAAATCCTTTCAAAATACCAGTTCTAAGGATGATTTTTTTGTTGATTTTTATTTTCTCTCTTGCTTATTTCTGCTGAGATGCTTGTGATTTATTTTTTCTTTTATTGGAGAGTTTATGCTATCCTTGTTCTAGTTCTTGTACTTATTATATAGGAGACTGATTTTCTCATCTTTTGTGGGTGTCTGTTGTGATTATTATAAATTGGCGTCTGCTGCTTTTCTGTGTACCAAAGGTTTTGATATGTTGGGTAATTCTATTGTTTATCTGAAACATAGTTCTATTTCCACCATTATTTACTTTATTCCCAGTCATTTTTTGAGTACTATGTTGTTCAATCTCCATGTGATTTTCTTAATGATTCTGTTCATCTTGTTATTAATTATGCTTTTATAGCATTGTGCTCTGAGAAGACAGGTTGTAGAAGCTCAAATATTAAAAAAAAAAACCTTAAGGCATGCTTTGTGGCCTAGAACTTGGTCTGTTCCTGGGAAGATCCAATGTGCACTGGAGTAGAATGTGTACTGGCCTTTTTTTGGATGGAGCAATCTGTATGTGAGGGGGTACCCTTCCTCCCCAAAAAACCAATACCCCACAAGCTTCACTTTCAAAACTATTGTGTTGGTCCAGGCAGACTGGAGAAATAAATTCATGGATACACATATGTGTATAACAAAAGTTTATATAAGAGCAGTTAAATATTGAGAAAAAATCTCAGCCCAGCCCAGATCAAGCTCACAAGTTTGATATTAGCCTAAATGTTTGATATCAATCTATAATGTTCTCTTCAGACACACAAAACACAAGCAATGATTCCTAATGCAGGAAGGTCACAAACCAGTGGGTGCAAAATCAGGGGTGGAAGAAGCATCTCAGCATTGGCAGGTATCTCATTGTGACTCCCTCTAGTTCCCAGACCTGCATCAGGATAGGTCGTCCATGTGACTTCTTTTCAGGGGTGCCTCCCAGGAAGTGAGTTGTGGGAGAAGTTTCTCCCACCTCCATAGAATAAAATACAGGAATTCCCAGAATTCTCAGGGGAGCGCCATACCCACGTAGAGGACTTTTTAACTATAACCTGATGGGCAGATGAGACTCCACCCCTTCATTCTTAATCCTCTCTAGTCCCAAATTGATACCAGACTATGTATCTATTGCAAGTATGTATTTAGTTTAAAAAGTCATTTTGGGGGTTCATTTGGCTCTTATCATAATACAGACATACAACCATTGTGCCAAGCACATTTGTACATTTGTTGCCATCATTATTCTCAAAACATTTTCTTTCTACATGAACCCTTGGTATCAACTCCACAGTGTCTCCCTTTCTCTCACAAACCTTTGATAATTTATAAATGACTATTATTTTTTAATGTCTTAAACTGACCAATGTCTCTCTGCACCCATGTTTTTGTTGTCCATCCCCAGGGAAGAGATTATGTGTAGATCACTGTGATCTGTTCTCCCTTCTTTCCTCCACTTTCCTCTTCCCCTCCTGATACACTTCTCTAGTTGTTTGTTTTGAGGGGTTTATCTGTCCTGGAGTCACTGTGTTTCCAGCTCCTATCTGTACCCATGTATATGCTCTGGTCTAGCTGGATTTGTAAGATAGAATTGGGATCATGATAAGGGGGAGGAGGAAACATGGAAGAAGTAGAGGGAAGTTTTATGTTCCATAGGTGCTGTACTGCACCCTGCATGGCTCTTCTCCCCATGACCCTTCTGAGAATGGATGTCCAATTGCATACAGATGGGCTTTGGATCTCCACTTCATGCTCTCCTCGTTCACATTGGTATCTTTTTTTTGTTCTGTGTCTTTGATGCCTGATACCTCATCCCATTGATACCCCATGATCACACAGGCTGATGTGTTTCTTCCATGTGGACTTTATTACTTCTCAGCTAAATGGTCACTTGTTTCTCTTCAATCCTTTAAGACCCTATATTCTATATCTTTGGATAGGTAGACACCATCGGCTTTCTTCATTTACAATGCACCCACTTTGTCTACAGTGATTATTTGCAATGCACCCACTTTGTCTTCAGTGATCGTTTAGGCAAGGTGAACATTATAGAATGTCAGGTAATTAGAACTAAATGTTCTTGCATTGAGGGAATACTTGAGTAGAGGCCTAATGTGGGGAAGGTGGTGAATTTTAACCCAAGTACACTTGCAGTAATCATCTTTCCAATATACGCTATTAGTGAACTAGACTATTCATATCTTTCGACCCAGAAAATTCAAGGGAAATTTAATCCAAGAAGGGGCTCTGTATATGGATTTTAGTCTTTACTCTCTTTTACATCCTTCTGCAAACCAGGTGCTCATAATTTAGGATCTAATATCCTCTGATTTTGGATTGTATTATTAATAAGCCTTTGATCAAACAGAGTGATGTGCATCTTCCTTTTGGATTTTGCTGACAGCTCACTTAAATGACTTTTTTTATTAGGACAATACTGTAAGATTGCAAATGGCATCCTTTATGATGGCTGTGTACCATTTGATTTTGTCATTATATTTTGCTGTCGCACCCACATGTCAGTAATCATTTTGTGAGGACAAGTATTGGGCAGGGCCATCTCATAAGAACTAATTTTATTATAAGTTGATTAAGAGTCAACTTAAAATCCACTTCTATATCTGTAGTTTATATTTATACCTTGTCAACTTTAGAGACATCATATTTAGTTTTTTGAGAAATAGCATTAATAATTTCATCCAAGAAGCATTTGATAATTCTTTTTTGGGGGGAGACATCACTGCCCTCTAGTGGGAGTAGGAGGCCCAGCCTTGATCTTGAAGAGCTGTTGCTGGATTTGAACCACCAATCCAGTGGGCTGCATTCCCACACACAACCATTATGCCACTGGGGCTCAGCCCTTGATAATTCTAATAAGAATATTATTAACTTAGCTAATGGTAAAGAATTTGAAATACTATTAAAAATGGAAAAATTATATGTACAGGTAAGCTTTTTAGTTTAAAGTACATGGACTGTTGACTTTTCAAATTAAAAGTCATTCTTTTTTTTAGTCATTTTATTGGGGGTTCACACATCATTTCTCACAATACATAAATACATATATTGTGCCACGCTTCTTCGCATGCCTGCTGCTGTCATTGTTCTCTGAACCTTTCTACCCAAGCCCCTGGCATCAGTCTCCCACCCCTCCCCCCTCCCCATTCTTGCTCCCCACACCCCCACCAACCCTCAATACTCTATAAATCATTATTGATTTGTCATAACTTACACTGCCCAATGTCTCCCCTCGCCCTCTCCACCAATGTCTGTACCCCTGGCAGGAGGTTATATGTAGACCCCCAAAGTTGGCGTCTCCTCTCCACCCCACTTTTTCTCCACCCATCCAGTAGCTTCACTCCTACTACTGGCCCCAAGGGGTTCATCTGTCCTGGGTTCCCTGGACTTCCATTTCCCATCTCCACAAGTGTTCCTCCTCCAGTACAGCTAGATTTGTAAGGTAGAACTGGGACCATGACAGTTGGGGGAAGGAAACCTTCAAGAGCTAGAGGAAAGTTGTATGCTTCATCGCCACCTCAGTGTGCCTCACTAGCCTGTCTCCTCCCCACGACTCCCCTGTGATAGGCCTTGGGCCCCACTCTGCTCTCCCCACCCCCATTTGTAGTGACATGGTTCTTGTTCTTTGATGTAAAAGCCATTCTTAATGGCAATTGTTTAAGAACATATAAGGCAAAAATTTTAATAATACTCAATTTTGAAGACAAGCTATGTCTGCAGGATTAAGATATTTCATAAAAAGCAAATATAATATGACAATAACTAGTGTAGAGTAATCTTAATTTGTTGATTATTGAACACCTTCAAAAGCAAGAGATTTTTACCAAAGTCAGATGGCTTCCCATCATGGCCTTGGGAAAGCAGACATCTGAATCTTCTCACACTAAGGTGTTTCATTTTTAAGACCAAAGGAGTATTTCAGATCCTTTAATCTGTTAAAGATGTGTTTAGGGCAATGTCTGGTTTACTTTGTGAGCTCACCAAACGGAGTCCTTCTGATTTGGCCAATGAAGAATGCTGTGCTCCTTGGGGAAACAAAGCCATGACTTTCAAACAGCGGCATGTGATCTTCCCGCGTTCTGCACCAATGCACGTGACCACGCTCTGAGTGCGAAGAGGAGCTCATGGATTGCGATCAGACTCACAGACTTGCATTGGGCTGTGCTGGGATGTTTCTTGATATATGACTGTTTCCTGTCATAAAGCTCTCTCTTAGTGACATATGAATGTCTGGAGATTTGTTTAGCCAGTCAACTGGCCTAAGACATCACAGAAAGAAAAAACTGAGCCTACCTGAGGCTTTGCCTTTTTTGAAGAAGTGGTTTTTCAGATGTACAGATAGAGAATAAGAAATATTTTACAAGCATATGATTATACCACCCCAATGCTTGAGAGATTGCATTACATTATATGACCTAAGAACAGATGGCTGTTTTTTTTTTTTGGGGGGGTGTTTGTCCTTATAATTCTGGTCTCATACAATATTTGTCTTTTTGTCAATGACTAACTTTGCTCAGCATAATGTTCACCAGGTCCATCCATATCATGAAGTACTTTGTGATTTCATTTTTCCTTTTTCGTTTTAGTGATGAGCAGTATTCCATTGTGTGCATGTACCAATATTTAGGGCTGTTTCCAACTTTTTGCAATTATGAATAAGGCCACAGTGAAGATGGTAGACCACATCTATGTTCATCTTGTAATTCTTTGGGGTATATACACAGCAGAGGTATTGCTGGATCATATGGGATTTCTAGGCTCTGTTATTTTATATAGTGACATAATGCCCTCCCCAATCACTCTACAGGCTTGCAAACCCACCAGTAGTGTATGAGAGTTATGATCTCTCTGCACTTCTCCAGCATTTGTTATGTTCTGTTTGTTTGTTGATTTGCTTGATTTTTAGTTAGCTTGTTATTGTTCATGAAGGGTGATAGCGCATCATTGTTTAGATTTACATCTTCCAGATGTCTAGTAATCCTGACCATTTTTGGACATATTTTTTAGACATTTGAATACCATCTTTGGTTAATACTCTGTTCATACCACTTGTCAACTTTTTAATTGGATTATTTGTATTTCTCTTATTGAGGGTTTTCAGTATTTTGGAGATTTTTGAGATGAATTCTTTATCCATTGTATTATTAATTAAAATTTGTTCCCAATCAGTGACTTCAATTTTTACTCTTTGATGAAGTCTTTTGATACATATAACTGTCTTATTTTTAGTAGGCCCCAGTCATCTATTTTGTATTGAACTGTGTCTGCTTCCTTCATTTTACTTGGCCTGCATCTATCCCCAGCATATTTGCCTTGCCCCTATTTTCTCTGCGATAATCTTTACAATTCTGTTTTTTTTATTTTGTTTTGGTTTTGTATATGGAGTAAGATTTGAATCCTCGTTCACCCTTCTGCAGATGGAGGTCCATTTTTTTAAAAAGAATTTCACTTTAAAGGTTTTGACCTTTTGTCAAAGATCAGTTGCCTGTAGTTACATTAATTTATTTCCAGGTTTTCTGTTCTATTTTCTCTTTTCTAGATACAGTCTTTCAACACCTTTATGAAGACCAGTTTTCTGTTGGTAAGTAGATTTAGTCTTCTATTTTATTCTGTTTCACCTGTATATGTATCTGTCATTGTACTATTTATTATATGATTCACATATAATAAGTGCCATTGCAATTTGCCTATAGATATTGTTGGATTGGTAAATACTTTGTTGTATATATTTTCACCCAACACCATTAAGAAACAAAAACTTTATGATTACTGCATCCTTTTATTTGGATTGTTGTGAATGTGTTTGTAAGGATTTTGCTTTCTGAATCCTCACTCTGTTGTCCATTATACGCTGTTTCAAGTAATCCTTACAGTTCACTCTGCGGTTCACCAATGTTTTAAGTGACCTGAACTGGACAGTTGATATAAAAGATGACAAAGAGTCATTAAAGTTGTTTATCTTGTTGTATTCGTCAGTCAGAAGTCAAACTCTCTCTCTCTCTCTCTCTCTCTCTCTCTCTCTCTCTCTCACACACACACACACACACACACACACACCACATACACACATGAGTCTCTGGTACTGCATAGTGTTCTGAAGGGGGCAATAGGCTTCAAGGCTTCTTTGTCTCCAATTCCTGCCACCTGAACCATACTCCAACTATCACAAACAGCTGCATTCTCCTTGTCCCATAGCTGATCACAATTAATGGTATCCTTTTGAACCATAGAAAGTTAAGGATCATGGCCAAACAAATGGAAGTATAGAATCTATATTGAATCTCTCTCTTCACCCTGTGTGTATCTCAGCCTCAGCATTCTCTAAGCATTGAGAGATACCAGTTTTATGTTGTCAGGTGGACCTCATTTCTGGGAGAACATTGAGAGTCCTTCTCACCTTAGCCCACACCATGGCCAGCAAAATTCACCACAGCTCCAGGCAGGAAATTTCTGTGAGCATTCTCTTGGAATCACTCCCTCTTAATTTGGTTTGAGTAGGAGGAAAACGTCCTCTGATCCATGACAAAGAGAGGAAGACAATCCTTTATTATTACCACCAGATTGGAACTCTCTTCCAAAAAGACTTCCTGAATACTTTATTCTTTTCTCACTACAGGTCATAGAAAATCCACAAGATACTCTGGGACTTGTGCTCAGTTCAATATTTGGAAAGAAGCAGCACTTATCAACTACCTATGACCCTCAGCTTTGAGAAACTATTTTTTAGAAATTATAAGAAAACAAGAAAAATACCATTCAATAACTAGATAAAGCAAATGGAAATGACTAGTTTACTTCTAAGAAAACTGATGCTCTAAATGTGAGTTAGTATGTCAAGTTTGCAAGATTATATATGCATTTCATCATGTTCCAGACACTCAATTAAATTCAATTTCTGAACAAACAGGCTGGACTGCATCAAGTATTTATTAAGTAAATAATTCACTTTTCATTATAATTTTATTAGCACGATTCACATATTTCATAAATGTTCACATCATCTTTGTGATCAACGGAAACCTGGTGGCACAGTGATAAACATGCTTGCTGGGCTGCTAAAGAGAAGAATCATGGTTTGAAGCTGGCAGCTGCTTTTCAGGAAAAAGATGTGACAATCTGCTTTCATAAATCATAAAGATTTACATAGAAACACTATGAGCATTCTACTCGGTCCTGTAGGTTTGCTATGCGAATTGACTCGATGGCAGAGGATCTGTGCAAAGTAGACGCTATGCTGACAATAGGCTTCTCTACAAGCACATTTGAAACTTAGATTTTGTCACAGTTTTTCAATAATTTAGGAATAAAGGAAGCTCTCATAACATATCTCATAATTGGTATTTCTTTCATCTTTAAGCTCTCATTAGGATTCCTTGTCAATAGTCTGCTATTCTCTTCTCTCACTTATACTGCTAGTACTGACCAGTACTGCATACCCCCTTTCTCCTCTGCACAGCACTGGAGTAAATTCCATATAACTCTTCCAATTGAAATCTTATATTTCCCTGACCCATTTAGTGATTGTGTCTACCTAACTGGCTGTGAGCTCTGAAACTGTAGTGCCATACATTTCCATTACTTTAATTTAACAAAAATTGGTCAGACCCAGCTTTTAGAAAATGAGATTCTTAGCTTCCATGTTTTCTAAGAATGAAAAAGATGCTTATTTGTCTCAGGTATATGGGACACAGCATGGAAATATATATATATATATATATACACACACATACATATACACACATACATATAAATATCATGGTAGTCCCCTAATATATATAATAGTCACCTAATCTGGTATCAATTTAAGGATTAAGATTGTAGGAGTGTAGTCTAGTTTGTCAATCTGAAGATAGCCAATGAGAACTCTGTGTGGGAATGGTCTCTTCTGAGCATTCTGGGAAATATGGCACTTCCTTCTTGGAAGCAGGAGACACTCGTTCACTCACTTGTAAACCCTATACTCACAAGGTATAGGGTTGCCTATACTCACAAGGTATAGGGTTGCCTGAGGAGAAGCCACATGGAGATACCCTAGTGCCCTGAGCTGGACAAGCCACATGGATGCTGCCAGACCACTGAAACCAGAGAAGCCACAGAGAGACTCCTGCCAGCACTGATGTGCTTACAACACTACTGGCACCAAAGACTTTCTACCTACTGGAGGTTACAGTCCTGCATTTGGCTTGACTGCATGTATCTAATGAGTCTGAAGAAGACTTTATAGCTTGATACTGAACATAAGGACAAATATCAGATTTTTGGCCTTGGACTGGACTGACTGGGATGTTTTCTTAATGTACAATTACCCTTAATACAAAACTCTCTCTTATATACTTGTGGGTGTTTATGAATTTGTTTCTCTAGTCTACCCAGAATAACTCACTAAACAACTAACTGCACACACACACACACACACACATATATATATATACTCTAAAAAAAGTTTCACTGGGCAGGGCCTTCATGCTACATATTTTTCTTAGGTGAGCATCAAGCAACTCACTCTGAGTTAGTGCACCCAGTGTGTTGCCTGAGAAGGCTCACTCTTGTCACAGTGAACTTTTTTGTAGAAGCAGTTTCACTTGAACCTCTTTTTTTGTGACAGCCAATTTAAAAGAACTGTGTGTGTCTGTGAAATTTTGTTTCCTGCTCAGGAAAAATTCGACAGAACTTGTGGTGTGAACACAGCTCCCAAAGACAGCACTATGGAAAAAACTCACGTGAACAAGTTGTTTTCTTGTCTCAAAAAGGGTGAAATATCGATTAAAAAGAAACCTCATTCTGGATTTTCATCAAGTTCCTGAACAGACAAAAATGTCAATAAGATTCATTCACGTGTGCTTGAAGACCAATGACAGACCTGTGAAAGGAAGGGGAAGTTATCTGGACTATGCTAGAGCTGGTTTTACGGAATTTTAAGGGAAGGTTTAGAAATGAGAAGGGTCCCTGTGAAATTTGTGCCTTGGGTTCTAACTGACCAGGAAAAAGAGCATTGAGTGGAGACATATATACATACCCTACTTTGAAAGAACAGCTCTGAAGTAACTCAGAATTGTTTCCAGGGTCATTCCTGGTGAGGAGAGATGACACAATGCTTACGCTTCTGAAAGTAAACATCAGTCAAAACAGTGTAAGATGCCACCATCAACTCACCCCCCAAAAGGTCCTCAAGTGAAATCAGAGATCGAGGTGAGGTTCACTTGTTTGTTTTGATGTGAGGACATAGTACATTTGGAGTTTCTTCCACCAAACTTGTGTTTTATCTAATAGAAATCAAGCTTTGTATTTAGAGGAGCTGTAAAGATTGTGCAACAGCCTGCAAAAAAAGAGGCCTAATTTGTGGAAGCTGGGGACTGGCTTTGCCACTGCAACGAAGCACCTGCTCATGCAGCCATCTCAGTGCACCATTTTTTGGACAAAAACCCAACTTTCCTCTTTTGCCCAGCATGTACCTTACTCATCTGATCTTGTTCCACGCTACTTCTTTTCCTCCCACAAATGAAGAGGGACCTGAAAGTCAGCAATTGATGAATAGAAGATGTGAAGCAAAACATGATGAGGTGTTTCAGCTATCCAAAAGAATGAACTTGAAAAATGTTTCCAAAATTGGAATTGCAGATTTTACAAATGCACTAAGTGCAATGGAGAGTACTATGAAGGTGATAAGGTTATTTATTAAAAATATTAATCTATAGCTCTGAAAAAAAGAATCTCCCTGTGTGCGTGCATGTGTGTGTGTGTGTGTGTGTGTGTGTGTGTGTGTGTTCAATACAGAAACAACCACCTTGGTAAATCGAATGATGGTATAAATGGTGAGAAAGGCAAATGTGTTCAAAGACATTATAGGACACTTTAGCCAAGGACACATGGATATTCAAAATGGAAAAATTGCAGGACAACTCTTACCCTTTCATAAACCAGTCACAAGTCTGGCAGTTGGTTCACTGCAAACAAAAGAATCCCACCTAGAAAATTAAGATGCTGTGATTTACTCATCAGTAAGTCCAGTAGTTTGCATACAGGAACATGATAAGCCACCTGTTACATTTAATTTTGCGAAATCATGCCACAGTCATATGTATATCCTTAACTTATTTTATAAGGTTTTGGTGGAGCATGAAGTTAGCTGAAATTTAGTACGTGGAAACTACCAGCTGCCCTTTAGAGAAAGCTGAGATTCTGTACCCTCTTAAAGACCAATAATCGGAAACCTCTAGGGGCAACTCTGCTCTCTCCTCAAGGGTCACTATGGGTCAGAATTGAATTGATGGTAGTAAGAATGTAATATTTTGCTCCTTCATGACAGTAGAAATAAAATTATTATGGGCTTATTATGTACAAAAGTGCTACCTTCACATTTGAGAGAAACAAAGAATATTAAAACACATTCCTTCCCTCAATGGTTTAATTTTATAGGAGAGATAAGGTAAGGACAATACCAGGATATGTGCAAACTTTTCCAGCACCTTCAGGTAATACTATCAGGTTAGGGCCATATTCCTCACCCTTTACACACCTTGAAATGCCTCAAATTCCATACTGCATATGCAGATATTGAGTGGCTTTAGATGTCTTCAGATTATAGATCCTCTCTTTTTCAGCTATAGCTAGTCACATTTTCCCTCATTCTGGATTAACTATAATGTCGCACAGTACTTGGAATTCAATTTACATGGAACTGATGCCTAGTCTAGGGAATGCAAAAGAACAGACCTCTACAGAATTCTATATGTTTGATGAGGACAATTGCAATATTTTCATAGACTTGACGGTTATATTATATACTTGGTTAATGAAGAGGATAATTACTTCTCCTTTCTCAAACTCATTGCCATTCTTCCACCTGTTTCCTTTCTCAGTGCATCTTTCAAATTTCTGAAACTGGAGACTTTAACTCTTGCCAAATAAATTTATATTTTCCACCCAAAGATTCTCACCTCATGGTGCCAACCCATACTAATATATTCTAAAAAGTGCCAAACTCACTGCCATCCAATGGATTTTGATTTCTAGCTATCATATAGGAAACCCTTTGTGTATCAGAGTCTATAAATCACTAAGGAAACAGAAACCCTCATTTTTCTTCTGCAAAGCAATTGGTGAGTTTGAACTGTCAACATTATATTTAGCAACTCATGGCTTCACTCACTCTTCCACTAGGGCTACCCAGGCTTGCAATGGTACTTTCACTCTTGTATACATTGTATTATATCATCTTCACAATTCATACAGTGATTGTGTCAGACAGGGTTCTCTTAGAGAAATAAAATCAGGACACTAGTAATTCTCTTTGTATATTTATATAGATAGAAGAATATATATAAGAAAAAAAAACAAAAAGAAACAAACAGTTAACTAATCTATAAAACAGTACAATGGCTTGGTGCAACTCACTTGGGTGAGAGAGTCAGTAGACTTTTGAGGGCCGCTGAGTAGTCCTCTGTAGAGCAAATCAGGCTATCTGGGTACAAGCAGCGAACAGCAAAGCAGGTTTCCAACAGTCAGCCAGATGACAGAGTCCAACAGTCCCCAGCTCAAGAGATGTATATTCCAGGAGCGTGGTGAAGCAGAACTTGAAGGAACCACAACTCACAGCTACACAGTCCGTGATTAGGGGTCCCACGGGTAGTGTTGCTTGGAGGTCGAGGCACAGGACGAACAAAGCAGCTCATTGGTCTGAAGATCCAAATGCAAGAGAGCAAGGGCGGAGCTTGCCGAGTCTTTTCTATCTCCACCCTTCAATTGATCGTGTGTGTTCTGTCATCACAACAGACCCATCTATCGTCTTTGGCCATGTTGGAACCACAAGCTTACCTATCCCAGTGATGTATATCTTCTTATTTTATAAGTCAAATATTAGAGATGTGACGGATTACTCATACTCATATAATTAGAAAAGTTATGGCAATGTACACTGGTACAGATAGGAGCCAGAAACATGGGGAATTCAGGACAGATGATCCCTCTGGACCAGTGGTGAGAGTGGTAATACTGGGAGGGGGGAGGGAAGGTGGAGTAGAAAGGGGGAACCAATTGCAAGGATCTACATATACCCTCCTATAACTTCCTCCCTGGTGTATGGACAACAGGCAAGTGAGTGAAGGGACACATCAGGCAATGCACAGTATGACAAAGTAATGATAATCTGTAAATTATTAAGGGTTCATGAGGGAGGGGGCCTGGGAAGGGAGGGGAAATATTAAGATCTGATACCAAGAGCCTAAGTAGGAGGATGTTTTGAGAATGATGATGGCAACAGATGTACAAATGTGGTCTGCATACAATAGATATATCTATTGATTGTTATAAGAGTTGTCTGAACCCCCAATAAAATGATTTTTGGAAACACACACACAAAAACAATTGATGATGGAATGCTATGGAGTTGAGTGTTAACTATGCTGGAAGGAATGAGACTTTAGTAGATGTCTTAATTGTGGATGTGAAGGAAGCAGATAATAATATACCCCTGTGTCTAAGTCATCTGCCTCTGTCAGACTCCATTAGGTATTTCCCTTCCCTTTTCTAAACACTAGTAAGAAAAATGCTGAAAGTCCAAACCAAGAGATATATATTTTATAATGTCCCTGTCCAGGTATGGAATATAAGTCCACAAAGCAGCATTAAACTAACTGATGGTGGAAAAGGCATTTACCCTATAAAGTTCAACAACATCATTATGCTGATAATTTTAGCGAGTGAAATGTTTTTCTTTAACACTTTTGATAAAAAATGACTAAAATCAAAATGACAGAAAACATTATTATTAAAATTGCAATGAGTATGACTTTCTCTAAACATTGTCCAACCATACTCAAATAAAGTTTGTATTGTGCAAAAAGTGGATATTATACAACTGTTGAGAAGGATTAAATATCAAAGGAATAATTACTACTACGACCTTGTTACAATTTTAAACCCAAAGATTGTGTGATCAGAGGTATGAATTACTAATAAATTGGAAGAGTATTGTGTTAGAAACAAAACATGATACACATTTACATACATTATATATGGATATATATATACAGCTCAAAGGAATATAATAGTTAATTAGTACACACAGTGGTACAGAGGACTCAATTCAAATCATTTCTCTGAGACAGTTAATATACTGGAAGTCCTTCAACTCACAAGGTCTGCTCAGTCCAAGGTGAAGGAAGCACACAGATGAGTCTTTCATAGAGCACTGCAGGCATTCTGGCCAGAGGCAGCAAACAGCAGGGGGCGGGTTCACCAACCATCAGCCAGAATACAAAATACAATAGTCCCCACCTCAAGCGCTGTACGCACCAGCAACATGACAAAACAGGCCTCAAAAGTACCTCAAACTCTAGAGACACAATCCACAGACTGGATGTCCCACCAGTCTCTACAGCTTGATTTATAGGCTGAGTGTTCCACAGGGTATTACGGCTTGCAAGCTGAGGCACAGAAGTAGCGAAGGCAGCCACACACTGGTCTGATCACCTGAGAGCAAGAGTGTGTGTCCCATCTCCAAGGAGGAAAAATACAGGAATTCCCAGAATGCTTATGACAAAGCTGTGCCACACAAAGGCCTCAGTGACTTTGATCCAATTCATGGACTAGGCTCCACCCCTTCACTCTTAGTCCTCTCAAGTCCCAAATTGACATCAGATTTTCTAACTGTCACAAGTATTACCATATATCCTTTAGTATAAGCTGACCCGAATATCAGCCAAGGCACCTAATTTTACCACAAAACTGCATATTCACAAGTATATATGGTATATGTTATAGATTCAGTGTTTTTTAAAAAGTGCCATCATCATTGCCATCACTATCATCTTCAGGGCTAGTAATTTAGTTATAATTATTTATAATGAAGTACTTTGGTTAATAAATTAAACAATAAAATTAAACGGCATGTTTAGGGTAGCTAGATATTTTGTGCTTAAGTCCCCTTTCTTTAAATACACATTTAACTCTATCTTAGTGCATTTGAGCATATAGTGTCCTCACACGACAAAAACCTTAGGTGTTTGTTGAAGGCAATTCTTTGTAATTTTGCTCTTGGTGTGATTTTCACCAAGTGAGACATGCAAAGCTTACTGCAGGAGAATAATTCCTAAGGTGTTGGAAAGTAAAACCTTACCACAGAATGCACTTCAGGAGAAAACCGCAGTGCACTTAGAGCATGCTAAATCACCTTGCTTCCTGTGTTGTCCTCAAAGTTCATTTCTGTACAATACTCTTTCAATAATTCAGTCTGAAAGACAGAGAATCAAAGCCTCTCCGCAAAGTGCAAACTTGCCTATAGTTCTCTGAATGACAGTGGTGGGAGCAAAATGATCATGCTTGTGGTCCTGCAAGGAGAGACTTCTACTCATGCAATTATGAAGAGTGGCACTCTAAAGAAGGCATGGCGATCGCATGTGCTTCATGTGCTCATCAGTGCTTTTTTTTTTAGGGAGTCACTCTTGTAATGTCTCCACGGAAATGGAAGTGCAAGTGTAGACTTCATCATGATGCACTAAAGCTTAAGGGGGAGGTAACCACATGGAGCAGCTCATGAACAGAGTGGTCTACCGGGCTGACCCCAATCAGAGCCCAATTGAAGCCCCTGCCCCTAGAAGTAGGTGCTATAGAGGGCAACCATAAGCTTATAGGTTGGGGAGAGGGACAGGTCTACCATAGAAACACACTTAGAAGGAGAAAGAGAGAGCAAGGGGCTAGGCCCCATACCAGCACATGAAACCCTAAGGATTATGTCCCTGCATGGAGCTGCTAAGACGAAGAGAGGACTGCAAGACTGTGTGTTATTCCGGGAGACTAGAGGAGAAAATTTCATAGACACGCATATGGATATAAGGAAAAGGTTTATATATGAGGAATGGGACATTGAGAAAGCATCCCAACCCAGTCCAGTTCAAAGTCATATGTCTGAAATTAACCCACATGCCCAATATCAGTCTATAAAGTCTCTTACAAATGCACGAAGTCACAGGTCAGTGGGTGCAGAGTCCCAGGGCTCCTGGCTTCCAGGGCTCAGGCTTCCAGGGCTCAGGTTCCATCAGGGCAAGGCTGCATGTCTTCTCCTCTGGCTCCTGCAGCAGCTCAGACATGCCATCTTGTCTTGTACGTAATTCCTAGTCTCTGAGACTAACTCCCAACAACTCAGGAAGATAGCTTCTCATCTCCACGAGGGAAATATCATGAGATTTCCCAGAAGTCTCAGGAGAAAGCCATGGCCACACGGAGGCCTCACTGGCTACTCAATGTCTATCTCCAGATTAACAGACTAGACTCCACCCCTACATCTCAGTCATAAATTAACATAAGCACATGACCGCCACAGACTGACAACATCTTGAGACATGATATCTCCTCACTGGAGCATATGATGACAGAGAACATTACTGGGGACACATCAGGCAGGGCAGTGTGTTCCATGCGACCACGCTCACAGTTGGATGAGCCAAGAAATGAACATAACAAATAAGCAAAGGGAACAAAGCAAAGCCAAAACCGCACCCTCCACCCCACCCCCCGAGGAGCCTCCAGATAGATTTCAGGGTAGTAGGAGCAATTCCTGGAACTCTGGAGGACTGGTGGGGTGATAGTCAAAAAGGTTAACAGACAGACCTAGAATTATTTATGATTTGGGTTTTTTCTTGCCAGTCTCCCACTTTTAAAAATGAAATCTTTGGGTTTCTTTTTCTTTTGTCTCTGTTCTTGTTGCTTTGCCTACTAAGGTAAGTTAGGGATGGAACGCAAGGCCGAGGAGAAAGCGGCATGGTGGGAAATTCCATAGGGACCTGGGAGGAGGAAGAAGCAAGGAAAAGGAACGGTGAGCAAACAGCACTAAAGACAGGGGAACAACGAGGGTATTATAAGCAAAAAATGAGGAGGATGTAGAGATCCTGGAGGTGATGGAGCAAGAGCATGCCAGCTGAGAGGAATTACTAAGAGGCAGAGAAAGAGCAAGTGTGATGGTAAAGCAGGAGGAACATAAAAGGAAACAGGAAAAATCTAGGAAGCAAAGCTATGGACAGAGGTTTGAACATAGATATTTACATATATATATATTAATTAATGGAAATAGAGGCATTTGGGCTGAGCCCTGGTGATGTAGTGGTTGTAGTGCGGGACTGTGGTCCACTGGGTTGACGGTTCAAATCCAGCAGCAGCTATCTAGGAGCAAGGCTGGGCCTCCTACTCCCACCAGAGGGCAGTGATGCCCCCCCCCCAAAATAAAGACATTAGCCTAGATACATATATTTATAGGGCAATATATTGAGGAAGTGGGTGGATTTTCAGCCCAAGCCTTCCTACAAAGCAAGAACACTTTGTTCTAATAAAGTGTCATTATGTAATGCTCACCCTCCCATCAGGATCACTGAAGACAAAAATGGGCGCATAAACAAATGTGGTGAATAAAACTGACGGTGCTCAGTTATCAATAGATATAGTGTCTGGGATCTTAAAGACTTGGATTTAAACAAGGTGCCATCTAGCACAGAAACAACAAGCCCATGTGGAAGAAGCACACCAGCCTGTGCTATCACAAGGTGTTGATACAATCAGATAACAGGCACCAGAACACCATATATGGATGCGCATGTGTGTGTGTGTGTGTGTGTGTGTCCGAGGTCATATCAGAGACCCCAAACCCATGTGTAAACAATTGGACAAGGGCTGAGCCTCGGTGGCGTAGTGGTTGTGCATGGGACTGCGCCCCACTGGGAGGGAGGTTCAATTCCAGCAGTGGGGCTGGGCCTCCTACTCCCACCACCAGAGAGCAGTGATGCCCCTCCCCCCCAAAAAAAAACAAACAATTGGACATACCCTCACAGAAGGGTCACAAAGAAGGGATGAGTCGACCCGGGCTCGGTATAGCACCATTGAAACATACAATATTCTGCTTCTTTGAGGTTTCCTTCCCCACCACTATCATGATCCCAGTTCTGCCTTTCCTGGCTAGACCGTAGCATGCACACTGGTACAGATAAAAGCTCACAACATTCCAGGTCATATAAGCCGCCCCCCCCCCCCAGGAACAAAAATGGGAGTAGGGATGCCATGAGGGTAGGGAGAAGGTGGGTGAAGGAAGGAAGGGAGAACAGATTGCAATGATCCATGCGTTAATTCCCCACCCAAGAGGGATGATATTGGAAACATGGGTGAAGTGAGACAGTAGTTGGTGTTTAATTTATGAAAACAAGAATAATTTGTGATTTATCAAGGGGTCAGAAGGGTGGGAGAAGGGGGCGGGAGAGACCAAAGAGGAGCTGATACCAAGGGTTCAAATAGAAAGTAAATGTTTTAAAAATTATGGTGGTGACATATGTACAAATATGCTTCATATAATTGATGTCTAGATGTTATAGGAGCTGTAGGATCCCGTGACAAAATGATTTTTAAAAAAGGAATGGACCAATTTGTAATCATAGTTTATCTTTTAAAGATCTCTAATTGTTCTGTGTGTTCTTTTCAAATATTTTAATTTTGAGGATGGTTTTATCAGAAAGTAGGATACTGCACTCTTTTATTCTTTCTTGTAGATAGAACCAAAATAAGGGTAATATATGGAATATTAGAATACATTTTTTTACTTGCTTAAGCATTCTCCTTAATTTTTTTTCAACTTCTCGTTCAATGAGACAAAGATTTGGAAGAAAAATATATGTCTCCATTTGCTATCATAGTTGATAAAAACAAGAATCAAAAAAATGAGGGAAACTCTCCATGAAACAGATTGGCAAATTAGCTACTACAAGCCTGAAAAATACCAGCAATTATAAGGAAAAGGCAGTGTCTTGTTTTGCTATACATAACGTCACTTAAAGTCAGAGTCCTAATGGAAACTGAACAAGAACCAAAGAAATGCATCTGCACAAGTGTTTGCATTTTAAAACCTAATGTTCTACACATTAAAACTACTAATGTATACATTATTATATTGTTTCTTATTGATAATGTACAAAATATATCCAAGCAAAATGAAGTCAGCTGATATCTGTAATGCACCATCTAGAAAAACTAACAACACTTCTGGTGCATTCTTTGATGGATATTTTGCAGAACATAATTTTTTATGTAGTAAAATTGTGTAAAATATCATCCTTTAGGTGTCTTCATAGGGGAACCAACATCCTCATCATTCCAAAAGTAGCTAAGAAATTAAACACAGACAACTAGTATAGGGACAGCTGCCACACGTTAAACAATAAATGACTAAAATATGTAAAAGAATAAAGTACCTATATGCTCAAGTATAAGGTGACCCAATTATTAGCTGAGGCACCTAATTTTAACACAAAACTTGCTTTGAAATGTGCTGAAAAACTCATCCTATGAACAATAACCTACAGTAAAACTTTCCAAATAATATTAAGAAATCATTTCAACAAATGTTTATTTTTATCTTCTTTGTCATCAGACATTGCACTGATTGACTTAACTATCTAATGAGCCTATTTTGTGATTCATATTGAGTAGCAGTTATTTTGAGCATTGCAATCAATATAAAGAGTTGCTCTTTAATATCTACTCATAATATGCATATTGACTGTTAATCCTCTGGATTAGCAATCACTGCGAGCAGAAAATTTGATTTATAAATGCTCCTTCCTCCACCTTCTGAGCCATAATAGGATGTCTATCTGATGACAGCCCAAAAAACCTTTTTCCCCTCTAGTCAAGTAAAATTTCTGTTTTAGTTTACAAGACAACAAAAATATTTAAGCCACTTGTTTGCACAATTCATAACAATCAATACCAAAATTCTATATAAGACAGGTCATTTTTCTATGACTTACAATAAATCTCCAAATACTTCTACTTTTGGTCCAGGTTGCAATCTGGATTTTCTATGAGAAGAGTTGTTAATTTGTTCATTCACTCATTCATTTTGAAGTAAAATCAAGAAAATTTGCAGCAAAATGATATACTACATATTTACCAATACTACTCACACACTCTTCAATTGAGGAGACTAGATGAAGCATATAACAGTCCTGGAATCATAAAGATCAGCGGAAAGGATAGAAAAGTAAGTTGAATGAGGACTGAGAGAAGAAGCCAAGCCAAACAACAGGAGAGGAATCAGATAAAATGGGTGAATTACCAACTGGCTGGTGATAATTTTTCAAGCAGTGCTTAAGCAGAACAAGGTTCTGATAATTGGTTATACTCACCCAGAGAGGCACAGGCACCCAGGTCATTGGCTGGTGACCAGAGATGCATAGTCTTCCCTTTCTTCACCACAGCCTTCTGGTTCCCAAAAGCATGCCCACATCCCAGGTAAGCAGAAAATAAAGAAATCTGTAATTCTCCAAACCAGCACTTAATACTTAAGGGACTTATTTTGTATTAGTCTGAGTTGACTAGAGAAACAAATTCATAGACACTCATATGTGTGTTAAACAGAACTTTATATCAAAGAGCAATTGTATATTAATAAAACATCCCAGCCCAGTCCAGATCAGGTTCATAAGTTCAAAATTAGCCCATATCATTGAAACCGGTCTATAAATTACTCTTCATACTCACATACACATGCAATGTTGGTGAACACAGGAAGATCACAGGCCAATGGATTCAGTGGTGTTGTAAGCATCACAGCACTGGCATGGGTCTCCACATGGGCTCCTCCAGGTTCAGGGCTCTGGCTCCTTCAGCAAAGCTCCATGTACCTTGTCAGCAAGAATATTAAGCAGTGAGAGGGTGATTCCCACCTCCAGTTTCCCAGAATTCTCCGGAGAAGACCATGCCCATTCAGAGGTCTCATTGGCTAAGGTTACTTAATTATTATTACTATTATTATCATTTTAGATCTTAATTCCTTTACTGGAACAAGATTTCTGATCAGTACTGTGATGCACTTATTAAATATAGAGACCTGTGCAGTGAAAATATATACCTTATATATAAACAAGTTTTTTTACACTTTTTGTTTCTTGATGGAATAACTCCACTTATAAAGTTTTATGCATTGAAAGCTTTGAATTTGCTCATGCTGGCCAATGATTCACTTTTGAAAGTGGTGGTGCTTTAGCTACTACATATTATAGAATTTAAAAAATCTTATGCATTAGGTAGCTTCTTAAAATGTTATATGCACACTGACATTGCATTTTATGCACATGTCACTTAGATCTATATAGATGAATCTCCTTTGATAGCTTTAAACTAAAAAAGTACCCCTAGCCGGAATTTCTCACAAATGACTTGGCCTATCTTCTCTGCAGCATATTATGGTGCCAGTTAAGACATGCCAGAACTTCCTGTCATTATCTTGGCATTAGAAGCAATAGGCCAGATGGTGATGGCAGACACTATTCATTATTAAATCTAGGAAAATAATAGCCCACCTTTTGAAAGTGTCAAGTTAAGATAGAAATCAGCGGTACACATACTAAGAATCAAATTTTGCACAATCTAACATTTCCAACTACCTTTCTTCAAAAGACAAGGTCAAATGAATTGTCTGCCATGTTTCTCAGCTATAATACCTTTAATAAACTAAGGTTCTAGTTCCCTTATTTAATTCACATAGCCCTGAAGTCATCCCACAAAGTGTATTATCAAAAAATATTGAATTAAGGTGAAGAAGCTTGGCAGTAAGTTAAACAAGTCAAACTCAGGAGGCCTTGAATATTTGTTCTGAGAGAAATGCATCCAATCCTTTGTGTATACTTTTCTTTTTATTATAACAAAGCAACTTGTGCACTTGTAACATTTAAGACTCAGAATTACCTTTCCTTTCCAGTGAAACAAAAAAGAAATTAAAAAATAAACAGAAACAAAAGTACAGTAGAGATTGTCAAGTCCAAAAAAGTTCTCACAGGTTCTTCTGATTTTTCCATCAAGTGGCAGGGCTCATGGGTGGCACATTCATCAATTCACATCATTAGGAGAGAATTTTATTTTAAAATTGTCATCTTATACTGCAAGGATGTCACTTAAATATCACAATTAAACATGCCAAAGGAGAATCCATGTTGTCCTATGCCCACTTACCCCAACCAAATCTCAAATTCAACCTTTGTTTAACTTCTATAACCACCATCATCCCATTTTTTTCTTTAAGTTTAATTTTTTTAGACAAGAGAAGGTTGACAGATATACATATTTTGAAAGGACATACTCCAGTCCATAACACATTGACAAATGAATGAGGGCACCATGGTGAAAGAAGCTGTAATTTTGGAAACATAAATTTTAGTGTATTGACAAAAGAAATATTTAAAATGTATTTTAAGACCATTATACTCTGCTGGGAGATGATACAAAAAGTTAGAGCAAATGCCAAGCAGGTAAAATGATTTCGTAAACTCTAGTTCCATTATAAGCTACAAAAACATTCCCTGAGCAGCAATGGAAGGGCAGGGGATAATTGGAGCCCATAGGACCAGTATCCCAGGTGCAGGTGACAAACAGAAGACAAAAGATGAGAGATTCACATTGGTAAAGCAGCAGTAAAAAACTTGTCAAAGGGGTGAAGTTCAGAATGTAAACCATGGATAAAGCAGGACTCTTGTGAATTAATTGCCGCCTTATGGATTTTGCCAACTGGTAGTCAGACTCATACTGGGGGACTTAAAGTCACAACGGGGGAAACACACGGAGTGGAATTATGGACATCACACATTTTTTTGTGAGCTAGGCCCAGGAAAGTAAGTGGCACAAGTGAGTGAACGGGTAGGGGTAGGGGGGCAGGGTGAGAGAAAGGAAAAGCAATTGTTTTCATTCTGCTCTTGTTAGTTCTAATATGTGATTTAACTTAGGTATAGCAAATTGAAATGTTCTTTCCTTCTCTATGGTATTTGATGTTTGAGCCCATTGTTAATGGATATTAGATCAACCCATTGCATTAAGGTTTCCATTCACTTTCATTGACCTCTAATTTGTCAAACATGATGTCCTTTTTCAATGAAGGTCTTTCCTGTTGACACTTTGAAAGCGAGTCAGTCTCCCATGGTCATTTTTGAGGAGCTTTCACTTCCTATCTCTTTAAGAGTGACTTGATCATTCTTCTCTGGGTCCATCAACATTCTTCATCGACATCGCAATTCAAATGCATCTGCTCTACAATGCTTCCTTGATTGTTCAGCTCTTGTTAAACATATGAGGCTATGATAGAAACCATGACTCAGGAGGGGAGCACCCACGAAAATGCAGAATTTGGGCAAAACAGAACTTTCGTAGTACATATGTTTCCTGCTAGGCCAGCACCCAGTGCACCCAGTGGTGCTGCCTGGAAAGGTTCTTTCTGGTCACAGTGAATTTTTTCATCAAAACAGTTTCACTCAAAGCTCAGTTTAGTGATGTTTAAAAGAACAGCATGCGACTGTGAAATTTTGTTTTCTGCCCAGAAAAAGTGCTGCAGAGACTGCTGTGACGCAGGACACAGGTTACGAGTGCAGAGCTCCGTGGAAAATTCAAGTATATGAGTGTTTTTCTCATTTCCAAAAAGGTGAAATGTTGACTGATGGCAAACCTCCTTCTGGACATCCATCACCTTCCTGAACAGTTGAAAATGTTGACTCAGTTCATTTGGACTTCATTCCACCAGTCCAGACTGTTAATCAAGTTTTCTATTTAGAGGTTCTGAAAAGATTGCGTAACAGTGTGAAACAAAAAAAGGTCTGATTTGTGGCAGACAGGGGAATAGTTTTGCCACCGTGACAATGCACCTACTCATGCAACCCTCTCAGTACACCAGTTTGAAGCAAAAAAGCAGCAAGTCTCCCTTGACCCCTACACCTTACTCACCTGACCTCCCTCCTTGCCACTTCCTTTTTGAATGAGGAGGGACATGAAAGCACAGTGATTTGATGACTGAGAAGAAGTGAAAGGAAAAATGAGGGAGGTACTCTCAGCCATCCAAAGAAATGAATCTGAAAAATGTTTCCAAAAATAGAATTGCAGACTTCATAAATTTATTAAGTGTAATGGAAAGTACTTGGAAGTGATAGGGTTTCTTGGTTTGTTTGTTGATTTTTTTGTTGTAAAAAATGTAAATACATAGCTTTGAGAAAAAAATCCCAGTTTCTTGGTGGGGGGTATCCCTGTTGTATATTAGGGGACTTTAGTCATCAAAATGATGACTTTAAGACCTTTTGAGATATTTTACAGTAGATTTTCCAAATGCAATAAATTTTTCATTTGATTTCTTAACATCTGCCTTCTATTTCAACACATTATTGCTGCCATTCTAAGTATGTACAAAATATATCTTTTTCTTATTCATCTTATTGTATACACTTTCACCGTCCCCTCAAAGATGACATTTGGAATTTGGAGAAATGTTTATGTCACGCCAATTGCCTGTGACATTGCACTACCCACAACATATACACATCCTAATTCTAAATTCTTTTAAAAATGGTTGTTGAATCACTATTTTCAGCATCAAATATATTAATGAAGAAAGTAAATGCTGGGCAAAATAGAAACATAGTACATGAATATTTGGGGTAAATCAATCTACATTATAGTATGGAATTGGCACACAACTCAAGATAGGGGGCAAAAGGGAAAAAGGAGGAATGCTTTGTCTAATTGATAGTCAGTGGCTTCCTGAATAAATAAATGGAAAATAATTGTAAAAGCATTGTTTTCTCTTGGTGAAAAAGATGCTGCAACTAAGTACGAATGCCTGTCACATATGTAGAAGGAGCAGATGGAAACAACAGAATCACATTTTAAAACATATCATCTATAAATGCAATGAAATAAAATATTCAAGGTTGATTTGGGTATTGTAAAGAAGGTTAAATTGTATCAAATATATATTTTATATACTTTAATTTTTCACTAGTTTAAATCACCATCTAGGTAAGAATTAAGCAAGTCCAGAAACCTAAACATTTCCAATAAACCATGAAGATATATATGTATGAGATGATCATGCTGTAACCATATTATAGTGACATGTAAAACAAATAACCTGTCTCTTTGCTCCAAATACATGAAATACTAGCTCCAGAAGAGACTGCTCAATTACATGCATCAATGCAAAAGGAAAGGTCAGGAAAAACTGCAAGATGTTTTCATAGACATTGAATTTTTCTTCACTCTGCATTACAGTTGTAGAAAATGAACAACTAAGAAACATTCCTAAATGTATTAGCATTTTATTTAATTTATCAAATTTGATTGGATTAACTGGTACATTGATAGTTATGCCTATCAACATTTGCATTCAATAATTTCTTTTAATTACTCCTATTTATAATATCATGCATATATTAATTAGATTAGCAATCAATTAACTTTAGATGAAGTACATTTGGTACCTAATCATAATGAGACTGTTAGGTTTCTGGAGTGGGTGAAACCTTGCTTTTTTGCTCTGCACGCTGAAAGAATTCATGCTGAACCATGTTTCATAATCAAAGTGAGTTTTAATGAAGAAATGGAAAAGGTTTCTGGCTTGTCCATCTCAAACTCCTACATGCTATTTTTGCAAAGCATGTCAAGCTGTTGGGAAAACATGTTGGGGTACATAACTGGGCACAAAAAACATATGGAAAATAACACCCACACATGAGGAACTGAGGAATCCCTAGAGACTATGAAGCCAGACATCCCTATACATGTGGGCCCCAGGAAGGCCTGGAGTGGGCTTTGCAAGCTAGAGGTCCTATTTACAGCGCAACCATAATGAAGGCAGGCCAAGACGTAGTGCCAAGTGACCCTGCAGGGTTGTGCAGCCCACCTTTATCTTATCGCACCCCCTGGCAGGGGATGTGTGGTTGCAAGTATTGGTTGGCCAGATTGAGTTTGGCCCACTTGTGTTGTCATTTGCCGGTACCTAAGGTGAGTATGCCCTGGGTATTGGTTTTGTTTGGGCCTGGGAGGTCCAAGTCTGTGCACGCTCAGTTTGATTTTATTGTGTCCAATAGGGTGCCTGGCTTCCCCCAAATCCCACTATGTTGTCCTTTGCAGGAATGGGTTGGACAAGTCACTTCTTTATCCCTAAGTTAGCAACCTAACATGACTTCTAACAAGAAAACATCCCCAAAGAAGAAAACCCATACAGGTCTCTAGTTGTTTTCTATTGTGGAACACATATTGTGGCCTCAATTTACTATTTTACCAGAGATTTGCACATCCGACTCTGTTTTCTTAAAAATTAAAGGACACCCACTACAATATCAATGAATTAAGATTACAAATTATTTAAATAATAACTACATTTGAAAAAAATCATATTAACAGAGCATGAATATGTAGAAACTCTAGTTTCAAAAATATGTTGAAACCCCCAAGAGCCCCATATCATGGAAAACCTAAAAAGTACAATTTTTTTCTGAATCACAAGGACTCCAAGTTAATACCACAGCAATCGGTTCAGTTCAGGGTGTTCGGAATAGCCCTTGGTCAAGTTGCTAGGAAGCACAGGTCTCTAGAGGGTGAATGCTGTAATATTTGTTACAGTCGAGGGTTAGAAAGTAATTGAAGATCTTCAACAAAATAGACTCACAAAAGACCTGAAAACACTTCAATGGTTATGAGACAGCTCAGAACGGAAGATGTTTTCTTCAATTATAAATGGGATCACTATGAGGTGGAACCAAGTAAAGGAAACATGTAATATGAAACACACAACTGCAAGCCTGTTTTGAAAAAGCATTTTTCTTTTGCTATGTTAGTAAGTGGTTTTAGAGTACATGAATCTTAAACCTAATCACTTTCGAGTTATAAAAAGAGGAATGAAACACAGAAGGTGGAAACAGTGTACAAAGATAGAGATGCACAAAAGATGAACCCTTAAACTCAAGAAATTTAGATATTACTTGATGCTATTAGAATATTTTGGGCTGAGCCCTGGTAGCATAGTGGTTGTGGACGGGACTGCGGCCCCCAGGGTTGTCAGTTCAAATCCAGCAGCAGCTCTCCAGGAGTAAGGTTGGGCCTCCTACTTCCACCAGGGGGCAGTAATCCCCCCCCCAAACAAATATTCTCTATGCTTTGAGATCTAATGGATTATACTCAGTTTGTTCTTTGGTTTGACCAGAAACTGAAATACAGAGAAGTACCAGACTTTTATTGTAATAAATTGTGAGAAAGTAAACTTTTGTTCTTTAATGCTCCACACATCAGATAGTCTTGTTATAATAGCCATAGGTAGGAATAGCCATAGCCTAGGAATGATTTAGAAAGGTTTGAACTCTAACTTTGCAAATCCCTGATGCAGGAGCATACACCTTCCTTTTTCCTTTTCTTTACCATTTCTGCAAACACTAAGCTTTATTTCTGTCCTTAGAATATGTCTATTAATGATGGAATAAGTTGACTATGTCAAGAATAACTCTACCAGATTTAGTGAGACCACATGGTCTGCACTCTCATAATGACATTGTAATGCAGAGAGTATAGCTGTGCCTATGAGACTTTCACTCTTCATGGCAGTAGAAAGAATGATCTTTTTCCAGTGAAGCAGCTGGGGGGATCAAACCGCTGTCCTTGCAGCTTGCAGTCTAACACATAGCCATGAGAACAGGATGGCTTGCTATGATTTGGCATCTATTTGATGGCAGTGTTTGATAGGGTCTTGGTGATGATATTTTCCTTTTTTGTTCTTTAGCAATATCAAACAGCTTGTATTCAATCATACCATCACCGAGGATAAACCATCGAGTGATTTCTTTCTGCCCTAAATTTACTACTTAAAGGAAACTTACTAGTCTGTGCAGCTAATTCAGGTGTATCCAGTCTTGACAAAATTTTAAGATTATGAGCATTCAGAAACACTTGGTTTACTTTCCACAATTATGCACTACTTAATATAAACAATAATCACTTTTGATTAATCACAATAATCACATGTGATTACTGAATCATGGAGCTTCTAGACACACCTCAGATTTCTAGCCTTGCAGGTTGGAATGTTGACTGATCACCAACACAGAGGAAATTCAAGTAAAAATAAATAAAACTATTTTAAATGGAACACTGGTTTTTCTCCTCGTTTATGTGTCTAGATAAAATTGAATTAGAAAAATTTTCTATTTTTAAATTGGTATCATGCAAATCAAAGGGTGAAGTGTCCTATGTATGTGAATGACATTTTTATGATGGATTCTGAGCTTGTTCCCTGAAAATGCTCTTTTAATTGAAATGCTACAGATATCACGAGGATAAGGAATCAGCATTTCTATTAATCTCTTCTACTTTCCCTTCAGGTCATTCTGGAAAACCCTAAAAAAATCAGATCAATCTTGAACCATTGCAAGGATTACCAACCTTTCAGATTCCCTTGTTTTAATGCAAAATTGCAGGAGATTGGAGGAAGCATTTCTAAGAAAGACCCAGATTTCCTCCATTCTAGTCATACTTCTGCCACTGATGCACGTCACTGACCTTGGGCATGTTTTTTTAAGCTAGTTGAAGCTTATTCAGTTATTACTTTGAATATTTAATTAATTATGTCCAAGTGCTAAGTCTAGTGTGTGGTTTCTAGTAACTACCCAGTAATTAGGGACATATTTTTAATTATGATAATTATAATTACCATTGCCATTTAATTTTTGTTGGACTAAATCATTTTTAGTGTTCTTTACATCTCAACATTTTATAATTTTATTAAAGAAAGTCATAATGAATTTTCTTATTGCATATTCAGAAACAGAACACACTGTTTCCAAGTTCTATTAAAATGAGCTCTCAGCAAATAAACGCACTTTTCAATTTAAATTATGCAATGTTGCTTAATGATCAGGGTGTTTGTGTTTCCTTTTTACTGTGAAAAAATAATGATCCTTCATTGTAATAAAAGATTCCATCATTTTTTTTTTAAAAAATCAGATTGAGCTCAAAGAATATGGAGAAATTTTCCTACCAAGGAATTTTGTAGAAGTGAAGCAATACAAGATATATTCTGGTAAATGTGCAGATTAATCTAGTAAGTGTGTAAGTCCTGGGAGATAGAGATAGAGCTGTTGGAACAAGAGAGGTGATTGTGGACAGAACTCTGCAGATTAACCATAAGCAATCGTGATATTATGAAGAGGTGAATGACACGATCAGAAGATGACAATAAGAAGCGCAGAGGTTAGACAGGAGAAGCAGAAAAGTAAACAAGAATAAGTACTCATATAGAAGAGGGCACTATCCTAGGGCAAGATCTAGAGAAGTGAACAACGGACTTTGCTTTAAAAGACAAAAATCCTGCTGAATTAGTTCTCAACCTTCAGGACCTACAAGTCATGTAGACTTTGGCCTACACATAAAGGGAGAGGGGAAAAAAAAACCTACATAAAAATGTTGCTGTTGGGCTGCGCCCAGGTGGTGTAAGTGGTTGAGTGCGGAACTGCAGCCCGCGGACTTGGCGGTTCATATCCAGCGGCAGGTCTGAGGAGCGGCACTGCATAGTGCCCATGGCCACCAGAGGCAGTGATGCCCCCCCCCACACACACACACAAAATGTTGCTGTTATTTTTTACTCCTGGTGATCCCATATGTAGCAGAGTAAAACTGGACTCATGATTTTCAATGTCACTTTTTCAGACATAGATCATCAGGCCTTTCTTTTAAGTTACTTCTGAGTGGCCTCAAAACTTTTGGCTAGCAAATGAGTGCAGAAATTGCATCACCTAGAAATTTCTCTGTGGGAAGAAACTGTTTCAAAGGTACAATATCACAGGGGCATTCAAAAATTTATCTCTGCTTTTGGTATTTTTCAGCTCTTTGCTCAGAGTTTTGAGGTTCTTATGGGAAAAGGGACTTACAAATGGCAGATATTTACATTCCACATGTAAACACATGTTTCAAACAGAATCCCTTTATCCAGTTTTGATTGTAAGGCAAATCACTGTTTCCCTTGCCTTTGAGTGTCAGATTGGGAATTCGTCATGTATTATTTAATGTTAGAATATAAACGTTTTCTGAAATATCATTAAGGACAAATTGAGAATGTCTTAATCACATTTGGTTTTACTACACTTGAATATATTTTCCAGCATTCATTTTTAATATCACATTTTTGTAAGACATGACACTTTGAAAATAGCTCTCCAATAGAAGTCAGACTGGATCTAGTTTTCCACTTTTATTCAGTCCAATACGTGGTGCATCGTGGCTGAGTTTTAGTCTTCAGGGCGATCATTGCCTCGAAGTGAAGAGAGACACATGAAGATGGGGTTGTACTATGATGGGGTAAGGACTGGGGCATAAATTGCTGTTTGTGTTCTGGAAACAATCGTAGAATCCTATTGACCCTTAGTGAAGGCTTAGAATAGTGACTGAGCTGAAACTTTGAGTAGAGAGAAAAAGCAGTGGAGTGGGAGAGATTACTCTGGAGAGACATCTGTTGCATATGGCAGGCAATGAGTTGAGTGAGTTCAATGGAAATGCAAATGATTTTGTTCTTTTTAAGAATTAAACCACAATATCTCATCCAAAGTATCCTCACAGAAAAATGGAAACAGAGCAAAGGAGCATATAGGACCTTCAGGATCTTGCAAAGGGTCTTAAAATTTATCCTGAAGAAATGGGTAGTCATTGAAGGATTGGGGGCAAAGCAGTTGGTCTGTTATAATTTGTGTCATAGATGTATCAGTATGAGAGTAAGGTGGAGGATGGATCATAACCATTTTACTGTTGCTAAGTGCCATTGGCTCACTTCCGACCCATAGTGACCTGTGCACAACAGAAGGAACACTGCATTTGCATAATATTGACATAGAGGACTACATCATGCCTTAAAATTTAAAACCTAAAACATGTACATTCTAAATATGATATGTATGCTTTCTGAAAATCTAATATGCATATTTAACAGTTTTTTTATCATGAGTATATTTGGATGAGTATTAAAACTGAATTGGGCCATGGATTAGGCAATGGTTTCCATAAAAATATAGCCAAAGTGGCTAGCAATATAAAGTAAGTACTTTTGTGGAAGCTGAACGATTCCTGAAAAAGACTGATTCTGATAAAGAGTGTGATTAAGGATGATGTTGATACTGTATAGCTTAAATATCCTGTGGCAAAAAGTACATTTTACTTCTGTGGCCTTTATCTAAATTACCACACATGATCTTCAACTTGCAAACCCAAAATATTCCCTGAAGTTTTCTTAAGAAAATCTGAATAATTTACTGTAACTTGTTTAGAATGTCTGCTTCAAACATTATGCTCTTTAAAGATATATTTTATATGGAATCACACTGAAAAAAAGGAGGGTAGTGAGTTTATGATAATAGGAATAGATTAATTTGGAAAAGAAGGAGATTGGTAGAACCACTCTAAAAGTATAATCAATGTTATGTACTTATACATATAGAAACTGTTCAGTTGGCTATAAAAATAAACCAACCTAATAAAATTAATGATAAAATGCAAAAAAATGGAACAATATTTTTATTAATTTTTTTCTATTTACAAACAGAAAAGTGTGATATAATAAAATTTGAAATAAAAAAGATGTGCTTTAAAAAGTGCAATCAAAAATAACAACTCAAATAAAGAAAATTTTGGTTAATCACATATTTTGTTAAACACACATTCTTGCTGGTCTTGTATTATTATATCTAGAATTTAAAATATACTTTTAAAACTGAACGGTGAATTGGTAAAACAGAAACTTCAAAAATACTAACTTAAGTTTAATAGATCTTTCTACTAAGAATATATACAAGTAAATAAAAAACACATGCAATATGTTCAAAAGAAAACGCAACTCAATTTCATAGTGAGACATTGGCGAAACCTAAAAAACACCCCAGAGCTATGGCATCATTCCCGGTCAGATTCGTGCTGCTGTTAGGTGTCGTCCAGTTAATTTGATGGTAGCACCCCAGGTACAAAAAGCTAAAGACTTCCCTGTGCTTCCCCACTCTCACAGATTTTCTGAGGTGTAAGCCAACCTATAAAGTCACTGTTTAAATTCATCTTGTGGAAGGTTTTTTCTCTTTTTTGCTCTCCCCATACTTTACTAAGCATGATGTCCTTCTCCAGGGACTGGTTTCTTCTGACAGCATGTCCAAAGTACTTGAGACAAAATCTGTTTTCTATACCTTTAAGAAGAATGCTGGCTGGGTTTCTTATGTATTTGATTGTTCTTTTGGGAGTCCATAGTGCTTTCAATATTCTTTGCCAACACTATAATTAAAATACATTGATTTTACTTCAGTCTTCTTTATTCAATATTCAACACTTACATGAATATGAAGCTGTTGAAAATTTCATAGCTTAAGTCACGCACAACTTAATCCTCAAAACAACATCCTTGCTTTTAAGCATTTTAAATAGGAATTGTACAGAATATTTACCTACTTCATTGCACCTTGTATCTCTTGAAGGCTGTTTCCATGAACACTGATTGTGGATTCAATTAAGGTAAACTCATTGACAACTTCAATCATTCTCCATTTACCTTGATGTCATGGACTGGTCCAATTGTAAAGATATGTTCCACTCTGCTTCCTTCCTTCTTTGTTTGCTCTTTGTGTTCTGACAGGCATGTGCATATGTAAATATACTTATATCTAATTATAGGGAAATAGACTTACATAATGTTTATATGTTAGGCATTAAGTTGGCAGACAGACATGGGTCTCTACACAAGTACTCCCTCTATGCAAGAACACTTTATTCTATTAACCTGGCATTCTGTGATGCTCTTCTTCCTGCCAAGATCACTGAAGATAAAGCAGATGCAGAAGCAAATGGAGAGCTGATGGTACCTGGCTATGAAAATATATAGCATCGTGTGTCTTAAAATTTGAAGATAAACAAGTAGCCGTTTAGCTGAGAAACAACAAAGCCAACATGAAGGAAGTGCTCCAGCTTATGTGATAATGTGAGGTTGATGGGGTCAGGTATTTGGAATCAAAGACCCAGGATAAAAAATTACATTGATATGAATGAGGGGTTAGTGAAGAATGGAGACCTAAAACCCACCTGTAGATAATTGAACATCCCCTGACAGAAGGGTCACAAGGAAGAGAGAAGCCAGTCAAGGTGGAGTATAGCACCAATGAAGCATACAGCTTTCCTCTAGTTCTTGAATTCTTCCTCCCCCTCAATATCATGAATCCAATTCTACCTTACAAATCTGGCTAGACTTTAGTACATATACTGGTATATAGTTTAACACCTCAGGACCAATAACGAGTGTAGCAATACCAGGAGGAATTTGGGAGGGAGAAAGAGGGAACCAATCACAATGACCTACATATAACCGGTCAGTCAGATGAACAGTGGATAAAGAGTGAATGAAAAGTGGATAAAGGGAGAGATGTTTCTGTGTAAGACATGAAAAAAATGACAACTTATCAATTATCAAGTGTTTTGGGGGGAGGGAGCATGGGGAAGGAGAAAATGAGCTCAAGAGCTCAAGTAAAATGAAAAAGTTTTGAAAAGGATAATAACAGCATATGTACAAATGTGCTTGACACAATGGATGGATGTCTGGATTGTGATAAGAGCTGTCATAACCCTCAATAAAATGATTAAAAATATAATCAGGGTTTCTAAATGTGTAAATTTCTACAGCAGCAGACAGCCTCATCTCTCCCCTATGGACTGTCTGGTGAGTTAAAATACTTGCAATCAGCAGTTGGATGCTCAACCCAGCGTGCTGTGAACAGTGCTTTGGAAGGTAGCTTATTAAACAAAACTTATTCCTCTGGTCCAGGAAAATTAAAAGATGTCTATTTAACATAGATAGTATAAAGAATATTTCACAGATCACTTGCCATAAAGAAGAGAGGGAAAATAGTACTGGTACAAGAAAATAGTATTTACACTGCCAAAACATTGTCTTTGCTATGTTATGGCGTCTTATTTTAATCTTTTCGAAAGGCATTTACCTATTTAATGTGCCTCCTTAAAATCAATTAATCTGTTAACTTTAGTTTAGAAGTCTATCCATTTTCACCTCATTACATTTATATAATAAATGTTTATATTTACATGCTAGAAAATTACACTCAGTATAAAACTGCAATTAGTGGTGGAAATAGAACACTGGTTATCTAAGGTTTCTTTACTGTGTAAAATAAAAACAATAAAAAATATTAAGTTGTGGTATTATTTTCACCCAATGTCCAAATATAAAGTTGAAATGATATCCTTTGTTAGTTTGCCTTATAAAAGATATTTAAATTTTCATTCATTACAAGATATCAAACAATATTTCCTTGATATAGTAGTAGACAATTCAGATGAATTTTATTCTGGCAACAGTCTACTCCATAATCAATGGTAGTTTAAATTTTTACTTTCCTAGACTGGATTATCTGATGGTGACATCTACAATGTGCTGTGTTTTTTCATGTATAGTAGTAAAAATTTTAAAAAGAACTAGCTTTGACAGCATTTTCTCAGTTGTTTTCTATATGGTATCTGTAGTTCTAAGTAAAGGTGGTTTCTGTTACTAAAATAAATTTGAATTTTCTGTATAGAGCAGAGACAACATGTTTCTATACTAAAGTGTGTTTTGGAGACATCCATTTTCTAATATGAATTAATAATACATAATGCAATGAAAATATTTCAGAAATGTATTTGACTATACAACAACTTTTGGAAGAAACATCTCAGACAACATATTAGGTAATAAAGGAGAATCCTTCTATTACTAATATTGTTATCTTTTTCTCTACTTTAATTAAAATGTGTATTTCCAAGTCTCATCTTAGTTTATAGCTTAGAACTGTAATGCAATATTTCAGGGTGTCATCTATTTTGAAGGGTTCTTGACATTTAAATGATATTTGTGTAAAGAAGAAGAGGGCCAGGAATTCTAGAACACAGCATAGGGGTGAAGAGAGATATCTGTAGCAGGTTAGGTAGAAAACCTAAATCCACTTAGTTACACAGAGCCCTAATCCAAGACACAGCACATAACCTCCAGGAATTCTGGGCTTAAGGGAATTCTGTACAAAACAATAGGAAAATAAGTAAAAAAGAATGGCAACATGAGAAGACACAGGAAATTTCCAAGCACCAAAAGCATCAGAGACAAATGCCATTCTCTGCACACACCACCACCAGGAGCAGTGATCTATGAGCAGATGCTTAAATAAAAAAAAAATCAAACAGGTAAGAAAGGGAGAGTGGGGACAGTACTCATGAATATATATATATAGGTTAGATAGAACATACTTTCGCATCTATTTAATTTTGCTGCAAATATATACATAAGTGTGGTTTTGCATACAGGGCAAAAAATTATGAAAACAACTTAGACATAATATAACTGGGCCAGGAGGTTCAGGCTCAGAACCATAGTCTGAGGAGACACCAAGGACAAATGGCATAATCCAGTCCACAAAGCCATTGTCTGTATCCTAATTTGGTGAGTAGTGCCTGGGGTCTTGCGCATAGAAACCTAAGAAGACGATAAGGGTGCTTCATCGTGCAGAGCAAGCAAGGAAGAGGGATAAAAATTGAAAGGCAATTAATTAGTCCTGTGGACTAACAAACCCAGGGAATATAAGTTGCCAGAATTGTTGAGGTTGGAAGATGGAGGCATGTCTGCCTTATAGTTATTAGCCTTAAATGAGGTTAAGTTTCATTCACTTTCTTCCGTGTGAAGTCAGAGGAAGCTAGATGTGGCCCCACATAATTCTGACAATTGTTAATAATATGTTAGTGTTTCTTATAACTGCTAATTGTGTGACTGCTTTTAGTTTCCTAAGTCTCATCTCTGACCCATAATAACCCCATTTGTGATAGGACAAAAACAAAGCAAACATTAACCATTCCTGTGCTATCTTTATGTTCATTGGTTCAAGATGATCATTTTGACCATTGTGCGTTTTTGTATTTTAGTGCTTCCCAAACCTGAAGTCAGCTCTTCTAGCACGATGTCAAACAGCTTTCCCTTTGCATCCATAGGGTTTCCAATGGCTAGTTTTCAGAATTCTACCTCCTGGCCTTTCTTCCAAGCTTGTCCTAGACTGGAAACTCTGCTGAAATGTTTCCAACATAGGCAACCCTGCTGGCATTTGAAACAATACTATAGCTTTGAAACCATAGTAACATAGTATTACTAACCAGTTAGTGGATACTGAGAGTTGGAGTGAGTATGGTTAATTTATAAATGACAATATTGGGACCATAGACTATAATGTGAGTTGCCCTAAGCTTCACATTTGACATAGAAGAGCAGCAAAGCATCGGAGATAAAAAAAATTCCTTAAGGAAAAAAGAGAGAAAACTGAATTGAGAAGGAATAAAGACCATGTCCATAACACAACAGTGGTTTTCAGTTTGAAAATATTGGGAAATAAGATGGAAAACTTAAGATGCACTGAGAGGATGGAGACCTTTGCTACAACAGCTTTAGTTTCAGAATGTTATATATATGTGTGTGTGTTTTAATTTTAAGCGGTAGAGTGAAATACTGCTTCAGAGATAAATGTTTGGTGCCAATTAAAGGTGACTTGTGGTGTGGGGACCATATTCTTGAAGCTGAGCACAGTGACTTGCCAAGTATAACGGAAGGGGATTGCTGAATGACTGGATTTAGAAAGTGTCATGGGAAACACTGAGAAATTTTTATTTGGACACAGTGGGAGAAAGTGGAGAATCTGTCACAGGAAACTCCACATTTTTGAGTGAAAGTAATTGGAAAAATGGTAATATCCTTAGAAGAGACAAGGAAATTGAGGAGTGAATCTAATTTGGAAGATATAAGGCATCATGAGATGTCTAGAGAATGAAGTTTTTATTAACTTTCAATGCAGTGCATATGTGCAAAAGTTTTTTAATAATAGAGAAATAACCTTGTGAAAAGCTGCAGTGACTTTCCAAGCAGACTTTTCCACCTAGCATCAAAAGCATTTGATAATTTTTAAAAGTTTGATAAAATAGAATCATATATAGAGTTGATATAGTCACTTTACATAGACTACTATCAGCAGAATGTGTATCAAGTTCATGTCCATGACATGACAACCCTCAGAGATATTGTATACTTTCAGCTGCCTAGATGAAACATTTATTAGCTACACAAATATTTAATTAAAAGTCTCTTTATATCAATGCTTGATCATAGAATATTACAATCATCACTATTTTGCATCCAGTAATGGTAGAGACTGAGTAGTACTGTGGATTGCATGATTGCTGGACTTTTGATAGGCCAGTGGTTCAAATCCACCTGCCACTCAGTGGGAAAACAATAAAGATGTCTGCTCCTGTAAAGATTAATAATCTAGAAAGCATAAATACGAAAGGGACCAACTCAGTAGCATGAAATAGAGGTCATGATGGAATGGAGTCATTAAGCAGAGAAAATGATTAAAGTACATAAATACTAACTAAAAAGACTGCAGGTCATGCAGAGGTGTCTCGGAAGAAACTTCTATTTAAGAAGTAAGAAGTGCACTCTTACCCTGATATACATGAAAGCTCCATAAGTTGAAATTGACTCAAATGATACCCGGAATGAAATGAAGCTGATTAATTTCATATTCTTTATCTTTTCATTAGTGGGAAATGGGTTCATTTGGTCATGTTGATGTTAAAGATGAAAGAAGGGAAAAAAACATTCTTTTTTTTTCTCTTCCGAGGATGTTCATTTCTTTCAGCTCCATTGTAGGATGCAATATTTGCTTTGGTTTTATGTTCTTAACATCAAAGTTCAAGATGGTCAAGCAATGAGTTTGAGTGGGAATCAATTACACCCTCTGTGATATTTACATAATTTTAGGTCAACTTGATAGAGTGAAGGGGGTGGAGTTTAGCCTGTCAATCAGGTCACAGCCTGATTTTGCCGGCTTATGGGCATGACTTTCTTATGGGAATTCTGAGAAAATCCCCATCTCCCTGGAGGTGGGCCATACACTTTATATCTGCTACATTTTCCAGCTGTTGTGATAGTCAGAGAGATGGAGGAGCCATGTTGAGACCCATGTCGGCCCCTGTGATTCTTCTACTGCATCAAGACTTGTCTTTTTTTAAATATAGATTTTATTGGGATTTTATTTTATAGTTCATGGGGGAGTCTGAGGGGGAAGGGGGAATAGGGGGAGTTGGAATTAAAAAGATAAAAAACTAGAGGAAAGAGGGGAAGAGGAGTTTATGCTGGAGGGGATCAAGTAGATAATGTAGATGAATCTGGCAACATGTGTACAAATATACTTAATACAAACAATGGAGGTGGGAACATATCAGCTCTGACAGGGAACTCTCTGTGGCTTCTTTGGCCCCAGAGGTCTAGTTCCATCAGGGCAGGTCCATGTGGCCTCCTCGCTGGCTCGTCCATTCTCCAGGAATCAGGATCGATCAGCATGCTGTCATCTCGTCTTGTGAGTAGACCGACTCCAAGAGACTGAGAGTCAAGCTTCTCTTCTCCAATTGGGAAATACCATGAGATTTTCCAGAAATCTCAGAAAGAGCCATGCCCACCCAGAGGCCTCATTTACTCCTCAATGGCTATCTCCAGATTGACAAGCTAAACTCCCAATCATGTAATTGACACGAGTACATGGCTCCTACCTAAGTTCTTACCCAACATATCTCTCATTACTCAAATCTATTGTAATCTCTAAGCTAAACAGCAGCAACATAGTTAGATGGGAGCGATCAGATTCTGTACTTTAAGTCAAACGTTGGAAGTGTAATTGTACTTTGTTAATAAGTTGATGAGGTGTTTGAATTAATTGGTTCACTTCATGCTGTTATACTAGCGATGAGAGAAAAGCAGTTCTCACTCTCAATTGCTTCCAAATTTATCTCCAGTTCTCTGCCCTGTCAATTTATCTATTCATTTACACCAAGATTCATTTCTCTTACTCACAGAAATGACCTGCATATTTAAAAGACAGAATTAAATTAGAGTCAGCAACGGTTTATGCTATGAAGGACAAAGATATTATGACAAATGAAACTCATTTGTCATCCCAAATAGCTTTTTGTAGGTAAGTGCAACAGCACCCAATTGACTAAGGAGCAGCACCAATGAGGAGCAAATGCCAGAATGTCACTTCTTAGAAACACTAAAGAACAGCACATAGACAGGTCAGTAGGGATGACAAGAATAATGGAAATGCAAAAGATTGTGGGTAATATATACACATCAAAGCCAATTTATAAAAATATAAATCATTCATTTATTGCTTTATTTCATTTTGGTCATCTACTTTAAAATATGCTGAACATTTTATTTTATCGAATATACTGAAGTGTCACTGAAAAAATATTTTAGCTTCTTAGGTATGTTAAGATATTGTTCTTGATGTAAACAATGAACATTCATCCACGTTTATAGGCAAAATTATAATCAATATAAGAAGCAGAAATAACAAAATCTAAATTCTAAAATGCTGGTGAAAGAGATAGCAAGAATTATAAAATTAAAAACCATCATACCTCTCTGTAACCTTTGCCAAATCACAATGTATTGGTCTCCTTACATCTTATCTATCTGCAAAATAAGTAATACTATTGCATTACTCTCTTAAGGTCACATATTGGGACCTTTTAAAAATATAACTAAGGGAATTATTTTGAAAAACTTTTTATTTAGATAGATCAAGCTGTACTCTGGACAAAAGCATAAGGCTTTATGATATGGTCCACAGTGACATTAGTTTTTCCTTATCAGATACCAAATGTCTTATACAACATCTAGTAATAAATCATACTTTGGGTTTTTAATATATTTGAACTTATGCAAATTATGCTGTATTCATCACCTCAGCAGAATAAATCATATAAAACATTAGAGCAACTTTGAAAATTGCTTTAATATCAGGCTATTTACTCCCATATTTTCTAATTTATTTAAATATAATTGGATTTTGTACAAGTCTATAAACTATTGTTCTTTGGCACACATTTTCTTGACTAATCAACTTAAATGGGTAAAACTTTATTTCCAGTCTACAAAAACATGATTTAATTTGATTTCCCTTCATGTTATGCATATTTTTATATCTATGGAGCTGTAGAAAAACCTGCCAATCTGTCTTTTAAAAGAATCAGTAAAAATCAAGCTACTCGTGAAGTTAGAGTCTGTAACAATTCTCAGCAGGTTAGCAATTGAGAGTTCCCTCATGATGTAAAATAACATTCTGTGGCCTACTGTGAGCAGTCAAACCACTGTGGGACAATACGGGAGAAATGCTAACCCATGAAGGAGATCCCATCCCCGGTACAATTAAAAGGATGTTTCCTCAGGGAGTGTGGACTGTGTTTGCTAGTCTGCATCCTATGTCTGGCTCATCCACTCACCCGCCATATTGCTTGCTAAGCTTGGATTCATTTGACCCCACAGCTAAGTCTGACTTGCTGCCTGATTGATCTTCTGGCCTGTTGGATCATCGGCACTAGCAATGATATCAGTTAGGGAAAGTTAGGAGTCTGACTTGCTGAACTTGGATTTGCCTGCTTCTGTCTCCCTCAGCCTGTGACTTCCAACTTCCTGGTTCAACTAGGCAAGTCAGCAAATCATCTAAATAATGCTAATATGACCCATAGAGTTGAACCAGACTGGACTTAGCTGTTTCTATAACCCTGTGAGCCATTTTCTTGAAATATAAAATCATTTGCTCTCACGCATATGTCACTCATTTTGTTTATCTAGACAGCCCACTTTTAGACAATGCATTAGAACTTAAAGAAAAGAACAGTGTTCTTTGTGGATCCTTCAAGAAAAGTTTGCAGTTCTTGTTTTTTCACTTTTATAGCTTCAACAGTGGTCAACAAAATAGGTAAAAGCCATATCAGCATTGTAAAAATCACACCCATGCTTGTGATTTGTATGTGGGTACTAAGCATATTCATATGGAAATGAAAAGGATATCATTTTCTGCAACTACATGCTATAAGATTGTGTGTGTCCAACATGTGTTTAAAGCTGTTCTTACCATGGAGTCCTTTCCCACCTATGATGGTCCTGTACACAACAGACAAAACACCGTGCAGTCCTGTGCCAGGCTCAGAATGTTCCTATTCTTGAACTGATTGTGGCAGCAACTGTGTCAATCCATCCCTTTGAAAGCCTTCCTCTTTCCCACTGTTCCTGTACTTTACCTAGCATGATTGTGTTGGCTGCATATTCTGGTGTCAATTTGGGACTTAAGAGTGTTCAGCATCAAGAGGTGGAGTCTATTCTGTCAATGGGGTCATAGCCATTGAGGCCTCTGTGTGGGGATGGCCTTCTCCTAAGATTTCTGGGAAATTTGACATTTTTTCCGTGGAAGTGGAAGGCACCTCTCTCTCTGTGTTCACTTGCTGGGAGATATTGCAGCTGACAAGAAACATGGAACTGCGCTAGTGTCCTGAGTTGGAGAAGCCACACGAACCTTCCCTGATAACATCCAGACTTCCGAAGACAAAAAAGCCACATAGAAACCTTTGCCAGTGCTGAGATGCTTAGACCGCCCCTGGATCCACAAGACTTCCCACTCACTGGCCTGTGGTCTTCCTGTATTTGACATCACTGCATGGGTGTCATGAATGTGAGGAGGACTTTAGAGATTGGTATAGGACATATGGACTAATATCAGACTTATGAATTTGACCTGGACTAGGTTGGGATTTTGTGGCAGTCATTTACTTATGTTAATTTTATGATTGAAATGTAGGGGTGGAGTCTAGCCTGTTAATCTGGAGATAGCCATTGAGTAGCCGATGAGGCCTCTGTGTGGGCATGGCTTTCACCTGAGACCTCTGGGAAATCTCACGATATTTCCCTCGTGAAGATGAGAAGCTATCTTCCCCAATTGTTGGGAGTTAGTTTGAGAGATGATTAATCACAGGCAACACAGAATGGCAGCGTCTGGGAGGTTGGAGGAGCCGGTGGAGAAACCACACGGCTTTGCCCTGATGGAGCCGGACCTTTGAGGCTGGGGCAGTCACATGGAGGCCTCTTCCAGCGATGACTTGCTTCTGCCACCACGGGATGCTGTTGATGGACCCTGAGCCCTGGCAGCAAGGAGACATGGGGATACCCCTGTCAGTGCCGGGACTCTGTAGCCACTGATGTGTGACTTCATGAGTCAGAAGGAGATTTTATGGACAGATTTCAGGCATATGGGTTAATATCTGACTTGTGACTTTGAGCTGGATTGGGCTGGGATGTTTTCTCAATGTCCTGTTCCCCTTGAATATAAACCCATTCCTTCTATCCATATGCTTGGCTTTGAAATTTGTTCCTCTAGTCTATCCGGACTAACACAGATGTTTTCTTAATAAATAATTACCCTTTTTATAAAACGCTCTCTTATGCACATATGAGTTTCTATGGATTTGTTTTTCTAGTCTACGCAGACTAGCACAATACTCTTCTCCAGGGACTGGTCTCTGGAGCAACATGTCCAGATTGCCTGAGACAATGCTTTGTCATCTTTGCCTCTAAGAGCACTCTGTTGGTACTTTTTCCAAGACAGATTTTTTGTTCTTTAAACTGCACAAGATACATTCAATCTTCTTCGCTAGCACCATGAATCACATGTATTGATTGTTCTTTAGTTTTCTTTATTCAATGCCCAACTTTCACATGTATATGAGGCAATTGAAAATACCATAGTGTGGTAGTTACTTAATTTTATGTCAACTTGATAAATAAGTGTAGGGGTGGAGTTTAGCCTGTCAATCAAGTCACAGTATGCTGATGCTTCCTTGTGGGAATGACCTTCTCCTGAGGGTTCTGGGAACTTCCTCTCATTCTCGGCCTTCATTTTCCTGTTGACAAGCCACAGAGAGACTCACTAAGACGTGCCTGGAGTCTCTCTCTCTCTCTCCTTAACCTTACTCTTGACAAGCCATATTGAGCCATGCTGGGACCTGAGCAAGCCATGTAACAGAGACCTGTGCCATACCTATGATGCTTACATCACTATTGGATCCACAAGGCTTTTCACCCCTCGGTCTGTGATCATCCTGCATTCTGCATCCTTGCATGTGGTGGTGTGAGTCTGAAGAGAGATTTATGGACTAGTATAGGACCTGTGGACTAATATCAGACTTATGGACTTGATTTTTGCTGGGCTGGGATGTTTTTCTCATATACATTTACTCTCTGATATAAAGATCTCTCTAGTACACATATATGAATGCTACTGAATTTCTTTCATTAGTCAACCTGGCCTGACACAAATAGCTTAAAGAAACTTCTCTGCTTTTCATTATTCTAAAGAGAGCTTGTGCTGCAGATTTGCCCAATGCTGACCATTGTTTGATCTCTTGATGTTTCATTGAGCATTGTTGTAGATGCAAGCAAGACTAAATTCTTGATCATGTCAATCTTTTTTTTCCATTTATCATGGAGATTTTACCTATTGGTCCAGTTATGAGGATTTTGATCTTTACATTGAGTTGCCATCCATGCAATCCTTGGACATCAGCAGTATATTTCAAGTCCTTCTCACTTTCAGCAAATAAGATCGTGTCATCTGCATATCTCAGGTTGTTAACAAGCCTTCCTCCTATCCTGATGCCCCATTCTTCTTCATGTAAGCTAGTTTCTCTCATTATTTGCATGCAGATTTAATAAGAATATAAAGTTCTATGTGAGCACAATAAAGTGTCCTGGAATTTTCATTCTCTTCCAAGCTATCTATCACTATAATGCACACAGTTGAGTGCCTTGACATAATTAACAAAGCAAAAATAAACATCTTTCTGATATCCTCTGACTTGAACCATGATAAATCTTCAATGGTATCTCTTGCTCCATGTCCTCTCTTAAATATGGTCTGGAGAGTACAGTTCTTGTCAATGTATTGCTACAACAAATGCTAGAAGATCCACAGAAGTTTTCTGTGTTTAACATCAATGATATTCCACAGTTGAGCATTTTGTTGGATTATCTTTTTTTAGAATAGGTATAAATATGGATCTTTTCTAGTCATTTGACCAATTATCTGTCTTCTGAATTTCCTGGCATAAATATCTATGTGCTGGAAGTTGGTGAAGTATTTCAACTAGCATTTTATCAATTTCTGTAGTCTTGGTTTTGACTAATGCTTTCAGTGTACCTTGAACATGTTCGCTTAGTACCACCAGTTTTTGCTTATATTATACCTGTAATAATGTCATTTTATTAACTCAAAGCACCTACCAAAACAACAATCCATTCTCAGATGACAAATAGAAACTGAATTTTGATATCCCTCTATCTCTTTTGGAACACCAAAGAATAAAACTTTTGCTTTCCTTCACCTTGTTGGCCTTTTAGCTGGTGAGAGTTACACTAAGCATGCATTGCTTTATGTAACAATTTCTGATCACCCAAAAGAGATATCAAATTTTCCCTTCACTGGTTTCCACAGATGTTTTCTGCCTAACAGGCACCAATAATTGGTACACTGAAGCTTTTGTTTCAGGAATGAAATCCTAATGTGTTGAACCCAAAGACTACATTCACAGTGAAGACAAGGAGGCAGTTTTCATAGTTACAGAAAGAAGTAGGACTTGAGGTCCACTTGTGAGTAAGAGATGAAAGTTATTGGGTTCAGCTGTGTAGTTTAAAGTATAGACGGGGTAGACTTAGCCTGTGAAACAAAAGTTTGGAGAAGAAAACATTCTTAAAATAATGGGTAGTTCACAGAGTCTGATTCTGCAATGCAGCCTGGTACGTCATAAAGTGGTAGTCAGTCTAAAATGAAATTTATTGGTAATACTACTTAGTAATACTACTTGGCCATAGAATAAATTGAAAGAAAGTGAAATCTGGCAAAAAATTAAACAAATTGGGTGAAAATTTTAGGTAGAGGTTTTATGACTATTTGAAGAAATAATGTAAAATTATGATACAAATGGGAGCCATATAAAAATGAGACGTCCCCCTTCCCCCCCAAGAGGAGTACTTCCTTAAACCAAGGGAGAGTCTGGAGTCCACCGACTCTACAATCTTACCCAGGTCCCTGTAATGAATCCAGCTGTAGTTAGCACAGAGCTGCCACATGTGATTTGAATCCACAGCTCATTTACCTCCTTCAATTCATTTAATTGGAAAAATAAATTGCCCACTTAGTGGAAGTATCACAAATGCGTTCATGGTCTGTTTGCTTCAATTTTCAAAACACATTTTCCTATTTGGGTAGATTATAAGGCTTGGGCTATCTCCTGCTAACTCCAGAAGAAAATTTAAAAAGTTAAGGAAGAGACCGAGAGGTATCATCAACAAGATGATAATTATTTTAAGTAGAACAAGCAGTTCTAACTTTAGAACAGAATAAATACTGGCATGCTAATCACAAGATCAGTAGTTCAAAACTACCAGCTGCTTCTCCAGAGAATGAGGGAGGTTTTTGATTCCTGCAAAGACTCTCTGTCTTGAAAATGCACAAACACTGTTCTGCACCATCTGATAGCATCACTATGAGCCAGTATTGACTCAAGGGTAGTATGTGGCTTACTTGCTTTTATGTGATTTATGTCTTTGGTAGCTCAGCAAACTATAAAAGAAATAAACTCAAAAAATGAAAGATCCTAAAATGGGGTATCTTTCTGCCTCCTTTGACACACCAAAGAAAAAAATGCTCATTTTCCTTCTTTGGTATGTGTCCTAATTGGTGAGAATTATACCAGGTTAGACACACTATTGGCAACAATCAGTTCGTGCATGGAAGGCTGGGCTTCACAGAACTTCCATTTTAAGCTCTGACATGTATTGAGATGTCATTTCAAGTTCAGGGCAAGATCAGAAAGGAAGATTTTGTCCTCAAGCTCACAAAAGTAACTAGGGTCATTTTCTCTTTATGTCCTTTTTCAAATAATATAATCACATATCATGCCAAAAAGATTGAGTTTCTGGCAAGTCAGGCAGGCCCACATGATTATGAAATGTACCCCAACCACCACATGAAAACTGGACAACCAATCTGTAACGATTTCTTTCATATGCGGTTCTGGACTACAATCCCTTCCAGGACTCTTTGTTGTCAGTTCCTCCCAGGGAAGTGATGTATTGTTCTTGTCACCCATCATGAACCTGTGATCACTTCCTTTGTTCTCTACCATACTAACATAAATTAGAAAAATTGTTCTTAGGTTTGAAGTTCATGAACACACAGATGTATTTCAAACAAAATGTGTTTAAAAATGTCTCACACTTGTCTCAGCAGAGGGCTTTCAAAAAAATCAAATCAAGTTGAAAGTGCAATAAGGTTAAAAGTCAGACCTATTGTTTTATCTGTTTTAGCCATTTAAATTTTTTCTAATTTTTAATATTTTTAGCTTTCTTGTCCATGGAGGCTTTTAAATCTGTATTACTGTGTTCTTATTAGATCTAGTCTTTGTTTCCAAGCTTTCCTGTATATGAAATCCAAGAATGAGAGAGGCAATAACTGGATTATTGGTAAGTGTGGTAAAGGGGAATAGGAAGCTGATAATGGTAAGTGCAAGAATGAAAACAATGTCCTTAAATTGATTATGGTGATGATTGCACAACTCTTTTTATTTTTTGAATTATTTAATTGTATGATATGTGAAGTATATACAACAAAACTGTTGAGAAAAAAATCCAATCAAAATTATAAGGTAATAAGTTGGGTTTGTTATATTTGAACAAAGAAGTCCGGATAGCAGGTCACGGACTCACTTCTTGACATCCACAAGGGCAGACTTGACTTTTTTTGAGAAGTATATGGAACAATTATGTAGGTTTAGGAATAAGTTTTTTTTTTTTAAACTGAACACTGCATTGTAGTAAAAGATCCAGGAATTTTCAGGAAAAAAAATTCCCCATTACCACAATGCACATGCTCCACGGTACACCTACACCACCCACTAAGCAGCCCCCATCTTGCCTCTTCAGACTTCTTTTTGTTCCCTAAACTGAAAGAACATTTGAAAGGAACACCAGGTGAGTACCTAAGAAAAGTTAATTCGGTTATTTAAATATAGTTTTACTTGAATAGTGTAGAACTTTTTAAGTAAAGAATAGAAAGAAACGCACTTCAGAATTATATCTTCATAGATTGATGCTATGTTGAGAAACAATTTAATATTTTTTGAATAATAACTCTCTCTTCCTATATTAATTTGGTGCCTACTCAGAGCAAGCCTAGAGGAAAGCTAAAGCTGCCCATGTGTTTCTGAGAGTAACTCTTTATGGGAGTGGAAAGCCCCATCTTTGTCCTGTGGAGTGGCCAGTGGTGTTGAACTGCTGACCTTGCAGACTACAGCTCAATGTTTAAACATTGCATCACCAGGGCTCCCTTTGCTGTATAAAAGTTTGTAGCAATTTTTTTTTCTTACACTTCTGTTCATAGTGGATACGCAATCCATGGCTTGAGTCAACAGATCCTATCTGCTTTGTGCTGACAGTTTCTCTAATCTGAGTGACAATGTTTGCTTTGTCTTGGTCTTGTTTAAGACGTACTGAAAGGGTCTTTATAAAACATGCTGAATCCTTGGTCTTTTCCCCCAAGCACAACACTAATCTTTATTATCTTTTAAATCATTTTATTGGGGGCTCCTACAGCTCCAATCACAATATATGCAAGCATGCTTTGTGTGCATATTTATTTGTCTTTATTGGGAGGTTGGATTTGTACAATTCTCATAACAATCCATACATACATCTATGTGTGAGGCACATTTGCACATTTGTTGCCATTACAATTCTCAAAATATTTGCTTTCTACTTGAGCCCTTGGTATCAGCTCCTCATTGTTTCTGCTCCCTCTTGGCTCCCCACTCCCTCATGAACCCTTGATAATTTATAAATTATTGTTATTTTGTGGTATCTTACACTGTCAGAAGTTTCCCTTCACCCACTTTTCTGCTGTGCACCTCCCAGAGAGGAGGCTATATGTAGATCCTTGTAATGGGCACACCCTTTCTACTTCATCCTCCGTCGACCTTCCCAGTATTGCCACTCCCAACACTGGTCCTGAAGGGATCATCTGTTCTGGATTCCCTAAGTTCCCAGTTCCTATCTGTAACAGTGTAGATCCCCTGATCTAGCTGGGTTTATAAGGTAGAATTAAGATCATGATAGTGGGGAGGTTAGAGGTGGGAAGCATTTAGGAATCAAAGTTTCATGTTTCCTCATTGCTGCTCTGCAACCTGACTGGTTCATTTCCTCCCGGTGACCCTTCCATAAGGGGGTGTCCAGTTGCCTACAGATGGGTCTTGGGTCCTCACTCTGCACTCCTCCTCATTCACAATGATTTGAGTGTTTGTTCTTCCCTTCGGCACCTTGTGATCACACAGCCTGGTTCTTCCATATGGACTTTGTTGTTTCTGACTAGATGGTCACTTCTCTATCTTCAAGCCTTTAAGACTACAGATGCTGTATCTTTTGATACTCGAGTACTATCAGCTTTCTTCATCCCATTTGCTTATGTACCCACTGTCTTCATTGACTGTGCTGGAAAAGTGAGTATAATGAAATCCCAGTTTAATATAACAAACTATTCTTGTATTGAGGGAGTACTTGACTGAAGGCCACAATGTCTATCTGCTACCTAAATACTAAACCTATGTAAATATGTAAAACCTACTAAATATGTAAATCTACTTCCCCATTCACAAATATTAATGTATTTACATGTGTACATGCCTTTCACTAATCTTTATTGATGACTATCTAAAAACTTTTTGTGTATAAACTTTCTTAATTACCACCTCCACCAAAAGAACTGGAAAACCCAAAAACAAGAATTTCACAGAGCAGGGTGATTTCAAAAATTGCTTCAGGCCCTTCCTATGCTAAATGCTGAGTCTGAGTTTGAAATGGAAATAGAAGCAGCCAAAATTGTTATTTGATAGCCAATATTCATAGAATTAGCAAGAAATGTGATCAGCGCATATTGAATACTAGCATCCAATTTCCAATCTATTCATAACTCTTCATAGACCATATTTTCTCCATTCTAGAATAAGTCAGTACTAATGCACATCCAATAAGCACAGCACAGGGTCACTGAAATCACCCACTTCAGGCTACAAATACTGTGATGTAAATAACTTGATTCTCCCATTGTCTGTGGATTCTAAGGATCCTTGTATTGCTTGGAAGGCTTTCAGAACCTCTCTCATACTTTTTCTTCCCTCTCCTAGGTTATCAAATCCCTGTCGTTTCATGTCCCTCTTCATTTGCAAAGAGCAAGGTCGGATGAGTGAGCTGCATGGGGTAAGAGAGTTATGCTGTATTTGCCAAAACAGGCACACTGAGATGGCTGCATGTGCAGGTGCATTGTTGTGGCAGCAAAATCAGTCCCCTGTCTGCCCCAAACCTGGCCTTTTTCAGACTTCCAAACAGAAAGTTCAATTAATAGTCTGACCTGGTGAATGAACTCCAGCTGCACTACAAGTCAGCAGTTAGTCCTTTCGGGAAGTTGGTGTCCAGAATGTTTGTCATCCATCAACATTTCACCTTATTTAAAACAAGACAACCACTCAGACACTCGAGTTTTTCCCATAGCACTGTCTTTGTATGCTGTGTTCAACATCACAACGGTTTCTGTGACATTGTTACCAAGCAGAAAACAAAACTTCACAACCACATGCTGTTCTCTTAAATTGGCCATCATAAAACATGAGGTTCGAGTGAAACTGTTTTTAGAAAAAAGAAAAACAAATCACTGTGACCAAAGAGAACCTTCCCTGATGATAGTACTTGGTACACTAATTCAGAGTGAGTTGTCTGTTGCTTGCTTAGTGAGAAAAAATACATACTACCAAAGCTCTTCACAATGGAGCTTTTTACCACTTTTTCCCCTGGGTATAACAGGTGTGTGTGTGTGAGTGTGTGTGTGTGTGTGTGATGGGTTTTATTTTTTTAGAAAACACAGTATAGCATACCTTGTTAAAGGGAATGGAATACAAAGAGAAGGTTTAAAAAAAGGACGGAAGGTACAGACCTGTCTGAACTCTGTCGTAATGACATACAGTTTGGTTTGTGGTAGAGATAGATTACTCCCTTTCATAAAGCCAGATGAGGTCAGATGTGACCTCCCTGTAGGTTACTCAGATAGAATGTGGAATGGGAATCCTTACAGTGGTTTCCCACTTATAAGAGTATAGAGCTTTATGAGATAAATAAAGAAAAAAACATTAGGAATCAAATATTTGATCCTTGTTTGGTTTAAACTGCTGAAGAATAGGGAACAGTCACTTTTGGAGCTCCCTGTGGCAAAAGCCAGGTTGTTTAAACAAGAAGGATAGATTTGTCCTGCAGTAGCCAGGGCCAAATGTATATGAAATGGACAGTCTGGAAAAGAAAATATTAAATGGAATGCTTTAAAGGGATTGTGTTTGGAATTATTTGTCTAGCTAGCTGTACTTGGTGTTAGAAACATAATGTGTGATAGAAACAAATCTTGGTTTGTAAACCTGCTGTCACTCTTTTAAATTGGATTTGCTAAAAAGGGAGATAGAAATTGCCCAGAAGAAACAGGTTTTTGAGTAAAAGATAAAGGACTTAGAGGAAATGCTGAACCCCATATATAGCCTTAAGTGTTAGGATATTTGCATTTGAAAAACATGCAAACCACCCTGAACTTCTGCCTGGCTTTTTGAACTGTAGTGAAGGCAAGCAGTTGCTGTTCCCTGTGTGTAGGCAGGAAAAGATTGTGCCCATTAAAGAACAACTCCTTGCACTGAAAATTAAAAGGAGCTTATGGACAGCCTGGTACACTTGCTAAGATTCACTTTTTGAGTTGGCATAGCAGAAACACAGCAATGTATAGATGAGTTGGACCTGGATTTTGGTACCTGTTCACCTGGTCTATGAGGGCTAGAGATGAGAGAAGAGAATTGGTCGGCTGTTCTGAAGTTAATTGTTTGTGGAATCTGAGCCTATGACATGACAGTCCAAGGGGACTAGGGTTGGAGAGAACAAATAAAGGGGCCAGTAGTCTGCCCCTTTGAATTGGAGGTGTATTTGAATTGAGCTTACTGCCGCCCTAACTTGGAATGGACAGGACTGAGCTAACTTGAACGTGATTGAAGGAAAATTGTAAGATGTTGAACTTGTGAACTGGTGGACATTGCTGCTGTCTTGGTGGATTGCCTTTTCAAGCCTAAAGGCACTCAGCTCCACGCCTGTGGGTCGGCAAGCCTAACTTACTATTATACGGCCAGAGACACCCCATTCTGCGAGGCAGCTTCCTACACAAAAACACTCAGCTTTATTTGATGTTTGGATTTGGAAGTCCATCATTCTGCTTTGTGCTCCAGCTCCTGGTTTTGCTGCTGCTCCTCTGATGTTGTAGCCATCATCTGGATCCAGGAGGTTCACTCCCCAAGGATCTCAGGCTCAGAGAAGGCATTCTACTGCTGGCTCTTGCTGCTAATAAATCCCTTTCTGTGTTTCTCAGGGGACTCATTTTATACACAACAGGATAACACTACAGGGAATTCTATTGACAATTACAGCTAAATTGGGTCATTATCTTCCCCTACTTCTTACCAGATCCATACAGAAAAATGTGATTTGGTGGGAGTAAGAGACTTTAGCTAGTTAGAAACACATTAAATAATTCTTTTCTTTTAGTGTGCGGCTTTTTCTTATACATATATAAGTGCCACTGGTTTTCTTCTCTCTAGAAAATCCATGGTCTAGAGCTGCTGGAATGAAATGACATCAGGTGCCACATAATATCCCCTTGGAAGATGTTCAACCACAAACATGTCATACAATGATTTATAATAAATGAGTTCCACTTTGTGAAGTGCATGACACCACTATTACTATTTGTAATTACTTATCAATAATGATGCAACCTATCTTAAATTTAATGTTTTTAATGCCTAGAAAGGCATACTATTAAGCATGAAGACAGATATTTACCATATTTTTTGGACCATAAGATGCACCTGACCATAAGATACACCCAGTTTTTAGAGCAGGAAAACAAGAAAAATATTCTGAATCAAATAGTACAAGTATACTAAAGTATTTATTGAAATAAAACAAAATACAGTTATACTTAACAGCATAGATTCAACAGTGGTGTTAAGGACCATCATCACTTTCATTAACAAATGAGGGAAGGCATGCACAGTGCCAATCATGTGACCTCACTGACATTAGACTCCAGGAGGCAGGACTTCCTCTGAACACACAGCTATATACACAGCATGCAGGTAGCAGTGGACAGGAAGCAGGTGCATGGGATCGTAAACTAGTGTTCTGGGGTACCACATCTTTAGACCATAAGATGCACCATCCCCCCCACTCTTGGTCCCACAAATATGGTAACCAATATTAGTTAAGACTATAACTAACTGTTCTAACTTAAAACAAATTTGACAGAAAGATAGACATGGGAATAAGTGCATTCAAAATCTGGGCACTGCCTATATATAATATGGTGCAGGTTTATCCAAATTTCATACCACTCTATTTTGCAGAAGCTCTTGTGACTATATCACAACAAAGTGGATGACTATGCACAAAAATCAATTTATTTCCTCACAATTCTGAAAGCTGTGTTAAATTCAGAGCATGCGCCATGTTTATCTCCTTTGAGAGTTCTGAGATAAAAGTTTCTAGTAGCTGCTACATCCCTTTGCCTTTTGTATTTTTTTCTTGATGTGGTGTCTGCAACCTCTTTCCAAGTCTGCTTCCCTTTTTAGGAGAAACAATTGCTAAGGGATTATGATAACCAGTTATTTTACTCTGGTATGACCTCATTTGACTTAACTGATAAAAACAATAAACACACAAAAATATTTTTCCCCAAGAAGATTACATTGAAAGTGCAATAGGGCGGTCTTCCAAGTTATCTTTCTAGCAGGCATAACTCAATTAATCCAAGCAGCATAACAATCATGCTGTTTTGCCTTGGATAAAATAGTGGGTACAGAAAAGTAAGTGGATTCAGAATTTCTTTTGTGATTACCAGCCATAAGATTTAGAAAGATTGTCTAGTACATTGACTCTAAGAATAAGGAAGCAAGATAAATTGAAGTTAGTACCTACAGAGGCTTAGTCACCTTGGTGAGAGGTGGAACAATTACTGGCCTGATGAAGATGAAGAAAAGAGAAAATAACTTTAAAAATAGATGTAAGATTTTGCATAACCTTGGTATACTAGATAGAGATATTAGATAGAAAAATAGATAAATCAAATGTGGGAACATCAATATTTGAGTCTGGAGACCTATAAATTAGTTTTGATATATAGTTGGATATATAGATTTGAGATGTGTTTGTAAATAGACCATACTAAGGTCAGTTGATGAATTAAAAGAGAAGCTGTAGGAAAGGGCATAGTTAGCAAAGACACATAGGCCCATGCTAAAACTTGGAGGCATTCTAGAATTAAGAGATAAAACAGAAAAGTTTGATCAAAGAATTTAGAAAAGGAGAAGAGTTGGGAAAGAAGAAAAAGCAAGCAACTCAGAAATCAATAAAAACATACTTTTATCAATTTATTTGTTATTCAATAGTATTATTGGCATATAGAAACATTCAATTAAATAGTTCAATTGCACCAGGAAGGGTTGCATGGTTATCACCATAATCACTTTTAACATATTTTCTTCATTCTTGTACTCACTGTTATTAACTTCCCATCCAACCAGCCCCACAGCATCCCTGCTGTGCCTTGAATAAAATAGTGAGTGTGAAGAGAAATAAATGGTTCCTCAAGAAGCCATTAATCCAGTTATTATTTTTATTTTTTTAAATAAGTAATGCTTCACAAATTTACATGTCATCCTTGCACAGAGACCATGATAATCTTCTCTGTATAGTTTCAATTTTAGTATATGTGCTGCCAAAGCAAGCACAATCCACTTATTGTCTGTAGAGCTTTACCTATCCTGGATTCCATATACAGAAAAGCATTTAAAGACAAAAAAGAACAATGACAAAGTAAAATAGATTAAAAACCTCAATTAAATGAGAAAGCAGGAAATATTAAATATGAGAACAAATTTAAAAGGACTCTAAGGAAGATACAATACTAGCGTGTTAAATTTTAACCTAATTGTGCCTGGAACAATCTACTTTCTAATGCACTGTACACAATAGTAAGGCTATCCACATCCCTGGATCACTGTCAGAGTCCTTTCACCAGGTACTTATGCAATGTGCATTTCCCCTCACTTTTTCCAAAAATCTGAAACAGCTTTAAAATGTGTTAAAAAGGGATCATAGGACAGGATATTATATTGTACCCGTGTATGCCATTATCAATTTAGCGATGCTTTCTGTCTGATAGCAGGGCTGTTCATATCACTCCCCTATGATCAGAGGGGATTCATGAGTGCACACTGCAAATGAGTTTGGGGCTTTCACTGTCAAGCAAGATGTTGAAATGTGATGAGCATATCCCAAAGCTTGAAAGCCGTACTAAAGATCCAGGCAATCAAGAGACTTCAAGAACTGCTGTGCACACGGTTTCACTGTGACAAGACCAGAGAAAGCTGCTGCATCTCTAAAAAGTGGCACCTCTGTTTTCGATCAAACTTGGGGGAAATGTTTCACAGTTTGCAGAACGTACAGGAACATTGTTTGGTCTCGATTCCCAAAAAGTTACTGGGAGCTCAGTTGAATTCCTTGGTGAATTTGAATGTACGTCCAATGCGGAAATCTTTATTTCACTAGATGAAATACATTTATTTATGGATAATAACCAATCTTTCTACAGCAATAAAAAACAGTCCCAACAGCATCTGAAAAGGAAATTTAATAAATACTACTGCTTAAATGATCACAAGAGGCCCATTTGTAGTGGCTGGCTGACAACAGCTGGAGTAAATGAAATAAAGTAAATAAAATAGCTTTCAATGAAACAGTAAAGATGACTCCAATGAGATAGTGGAACACTAGAGAAGGCTGCTGTGCCCTCTTTTTCAAAATACTCTTAATTTAGTGATTTTTCTGAACAGCTTATCTTAAATTGCCATGATTCTTTCAAGGGTAGAGGTATCCTCATGAGTTCGTTCTTTCTTCAGACTTGTGTCTTCAGTTGCAGGACTGCATAGATCTGCCATACTATTTAAGCCAACTCTTTTCATTAAATGCTTCTTTTCCTGTGAAACTTAACTATGCAACACAATGTCAAAAACAATGTACTTAAACTTCTGTACAAAAATGGCAATGAAATCATTATATGGTTTTAAAAAGACAACTGGTGCAAAATATTTACATGTAATATTGAAGAAGCACAATGTGTAAAACAGTATTAATACACATAGTAAAAATAAAAGTGTTCACCGTTTACACTGTGATGCCATTTCCACCTTTAGGTCTGAGTTGTATTAGTTACAATCCTTGCATCACACTGGCTAGTGTGCTTTTTCCATGTGGACACCTAACTTAGATGATTAATTGTTTGGAAACAAGCCTTTAAGACACCAGATACTATTCTTTCTGAGAAGAGGACATCTTCCAGTTTATTCACCACACTGTGCAGTAGCATGTACACCTTCAATGATTTCTTCCTGCAATTGAGTCGAGCCCAGTCATAAGAACAACCTAAAAATAGATAAGGCCTAAAGTATGTGCAAATCCCAAATCCATCCATGCATCTGTCATTCATGTATATCTCTGGTTCATATTAAGAGCATCCTTGTCATTTTATGTTAGAAAACATGATCAGTTACCCTCCTGGGACAATACTTCCACTACCATCAAGTAAATGCTGACTCAGCAATCATAAAGGGCAAAGTGAACTGTCCCCGGGAGTTTCTGAGCCTGCAAGTCTTCACAGGAGTAGAAACCCTCATTCTTCCCCTAGAAAGCTAGCTGGTGGTTTCAAACCTCTGACCTTGAACTTAGCAGAAATGTGTAACTGCTATCCAGTGAGACTGTCATTAATTTAGCCAATGGTATAGAATATAAAAAGATCAGGTTGAGCCCAGATGGCATAGTGGTTGAGTGCAGAACTGCAGCCCACGGGCTTGGTGGTTCAAATCCAGCAGCAGCTCTCCAGGAGCAAGACTCCCACCAGCGGGCAGTGATGCCACAAAAATACAACAAACAAGCAAACAAAAAAAGAGAGAAGACTATAAAAGGCCAATGGGAAAATTAGCTGAGTATCAGTCAGCAATGAACAGCAATCTATGAATTAAGCTCTTAAGTGAATGGAAACTATTTAAACAAAAATTGCAATAGCATCCACTCACAGAAAACAGAGTCACACCTATCAGATGAATACATTTCCTAATGAAGACAAGAAGACAGTAAAATGATACACATTGTAGTCCTGGGCCACCATTATGTTTTCACCTTCCAGCAATAGATTCAAACCAAAATTCCATGTCTGACAGTTCTCTGCCTTTGGACAAGTAGTGCTCTGCTTCTTCTCACACTTCGGAGATTTTGTCTACTGGCTACAAGGGATTTTGGGGTAAGGCTCCATTCATAGAGTGGGGTTTCCACATCGAGTCCTTGAGGTGTGGCCTATCAAGGGTGTTGTGCACCTCAAAAAGAAAAAAACAGCATCTAAAGTCCAAGTCTATAGCCTAGGGATTGAATCACCATGGGCTGCACAGAAACTTGGTCAAAAATTATCTAATCAGGTACTTGATACCAGGCATATTTTCCATCAGGGTTCTGCATAAGTATTGTTCAGTGTTTTTGCTTGATAGAAGTTTCCTTCTCCCTATTTTTCTATCAACAGAGATATAATTTCCTTCACTATAATATACACGCCCCATTTCCCATATCTTGACTTGAATTTCCAGTAAGTTTTTTTTTTTTAATCTCTCTGGTGTAGTGTTTGTTAGGTCGGCATGACTATAGCACATTTTTTAAATGACAGCAACTAAATAATAACCATCCCCACATCTTAAAAATTAACCCCCCCCCAAAAAAAAAATTGACCCCAGATGAGATGAGATCTTCTCTGTCTTAAAGGTTTTTTAAGATGTATTTTAGAGGCGGGGACAGATATTCCATGGATGGTAGATGAAACATTGTTGCTTAATGACTGGATCAGAAGAACACTTGATCTGCAATTCTCTGCCTTCATCTTGGTGCTTATCTTAAAGTAGTGGATTCCTACAACATCTGTCCTTTGGCGATTGATGGACTTCACTTAACCTGTGGTTTCTAGATCTTTCTATGTCATGGTTACATTGATGTTTTTAGGGGTGCATTCTATTCCATTGTGTGTATGTACCATTTGAGGTGTTTTCAGCTCCTGATATTATGAACTGTGCTATAATGAACATGGGAGAACAGATTGTTTTGGTCTCAGTTCGTTGGAGTATATCCCCAGGAGAAGTATGGCTGAGTCTATCCCCAGTTGTTTTACGTTATGCTGGATAAGTTTCCACCATGGTTGTGCATAGTTAGAAGCCTCCCAGCCATGTAGAAGAGTTCCAATCTCTGCTCAACCTCTTTAGCATTTATTGTCCTCTATTGTAAATTTTTAATTGGGCTTTTATTGTAGGTATAAGGCCATCTCTCAGAGTTTTGATTTGCAGCTCCTAGATGGCTAGTGATCTTAAGCATTTCCTCACATGGGTTTTAGCGTTTTGAGAATTGATCTCTGTGAATTGTTGATTTGCCACCTTTTAATCAGGATTTTTTTTAGGCATTGCAGAATTTTGTAGATTTTAGTTATTAGTCATTGTTCATTATATCATTGCTAAGGTTTCTTCCCACTCACTGAGCTCCTGTTTTACTCTTTTGATTAAGTCTTTTGATGTTAGAGATAATGTCTGTGAAGAAGTGGAAATGAAAATTCAATTAAATTACAAGGAAGAAAGAGCATGAAAATGATAAAGCTAAAAAGAGAGTATGCATTTTTTCAATAATTTAAAAATGTAATTAGAGAATGATATGGGAATTAATTGGGGGGGGGTGTGAGATCCAAGAAAACTTCTGCATTATTACTTGTGTTTTAAAGA